>PVHP010002356.1:0-91029 GCA_004024765.1 Zapus hudsonius
GAGTGTCTCGGGCTGCCCTGTGTCCCTGGGAAATAGCCATGTGTCAACTGAATATCAACCCAAGCATTTTCTTCCTGACCCCTCCCTGACTTTGATCTCCAAACATGCAGATAAACACATATGACAGTCTCTGGAGACTGTGTCTAAATATACCCACCCCTGTTTATACTAAAATGGATTCCCTAGCTGTTCTCACTCTGTGGTACAGTCAGGCTCAAGTATAGCCCTGGCACTCCAGCTCCCCAGAGGAACCCCAAGACTCTGGGCCCCACCCTCACTGCTCCACGTGGAGGCTGGGACCAGAATGAGCCCATCACTTCCTGAGGACACGCATTCCTAACCAGACTTCCCTCTGCTGGGAGGTCTATCCTCACAGCATCCATAAGCTTCAGCCCACTGATTTAAGCAACCCCAACACTAAACTATCCACAAGAAGAAAAAAATATAATCATGAAAGGGCTTTTTAAGAGCCAGGGCTCAGAAAACATGTCTTCTAGGAGCAAATTCCAGCTCTGCTGTTTCTTAACTGTGATCTATAAAAATTACTTGGGATTTGAACCCTATCTTTTCTCTTCTGTAAAAGGAAGATAAAAAATAGGTACAAGTAGGTCCATCCCCATAAGACAGAGGTGAAGATTAGGTGAGATACGGTGTGAGGTATTTAGTACCCACTGGAGGTGACATGCTGTGCCTGCCCCCACCAGCAGCTAACCCTCCAGGAGAGCTCCACCACAAGACTTTATTCCTCAGAATGGCCTCCACACCAAATTACAATCCCCAGGGTCCTCCTCTATAGCAACAAATCCAAGTGGAGGCCTGGACTAAGTGGGGGAAAGGACTATCATGACTCGAAACTGTTTATAAGCAAAGGAATGCATTAAGGCACTCACATCCCAAGAGCTGATTTATGTTAAGTAAATGGCCCCATGTCTATGGTGGTCACCACTTGAGCTCTCTGCCAGAACATTTACATGCATGGCTTGCTCAGTCCCACTTGGGTGTTGGCAGATTGAAAAGCACATCCGAGGCAATGCACTCAAGAAAGCCTAATATGGCCAAGCTCAGACCACTCTAGGTGGACCGCGGGGAGGCCCCCCACGGGTGCCAGAGATGGTGAGGGGTGACTCACAGCATTAGCTAACAACTTCAGGGCATGAATGGCTACAGACTATTTTATTTCCAAACAAAACTTTCCATCCTATAAACCCCAAAATATTTTACAGAAGCAGTGGGGTCTAATTCATCAGCTTACTGCAAAAAGGGCAGCCTCTTAAGCAGGGAATAGATAGCTATTTTGAGTCACTGCACCAGAACACAACACTGCCCGAGAGTACTTCAACGACCAACAGGACGGAAATTTCCACCCCTCATGGAGACCCCAGGGAGGTCAAAGAGAGTTCATGGCAAGCAAGGAGACCAGGGTCACCATCACCTGCTCCTGACTAGCATGATGTTAGTATGTTTTCCACCCACACCAGAAACAAGGCTGTCACTGGGATAAAGTGAGGCAGTATGTGTGATGCATCTCAGTGAAAAGCACTGAGAAAGAACACTGAAACTATATACTGCTGTCATCAGGAATTAGAAGCTCTTCTATTTTATTTAATTTACCTTTTCAAATGTGTCTATGATTTAACCACCTGGCTGAATAAAAGATGAAATATAAAGAATTTTTAAATTTTACATTATACCAAGCATTTCAAGTGATTTTCACTTTTCATTGAATTAGTTACTTGATAGATTATGAGGAATCATAGGAGCTAGCTAGTTTCCCCTTATAGGTAGACAGATAGAGAAAAAGAGACCTAGGCAAACAGCTCTAGTCTTTAACTTGGAACATCTTTAATGTCCCAAGATGGTGTCCTAAGATGTCAGAGAGGGCAACTCGCTTCCTGGTTCTTCTTCCCTACATGGATGAACTTTCTAGCCAAGGGGCTCACTTAGTTGGCTTTCTGGAACCTGCATGGTACAAGATGCAATGTGGATCATTCAACCCCCCTCATCTTTCTTTGAGATGACCAATCGGGACACTGGGGCAAGAGGCTTCTCAGTCAATAAACGTGGTACACGTGGGCGATGGAGGTTTCCGGCTCTGGATCCTACCTTCAGGAGGAGTCTGTGTTGTCTCTGCCTCTTTTACTTTCACTTTAAATAAGTTCTGCTCTGTTTTACCTTTTAAACTTTTTCCTGCCTTTTGATTCTTTAATCAGTGAAGAAAATGAACCCAACCCCTAGATGGTAAGAACTGAATTAACCAACTGTACAAAATACAAATAAGCATCTCTCTAAAGCCACCTGAAAGATCAGAATTGGTAAATATGCTTCCTGCCTCCCCTTACCTCCATCCTATCTGTGGCAGACATCACTGACTAATCTCAGGAACTTAGGTAGCAGTTTCAGATCCTTTTCAACACAGCATGCCAGGTAGCCATAACCAGTTGTGAATCTACCCAGAACATGAAACCTATTTGCCATCATATATCCTCTATGGATTTAATTTGAAACCACAGGCTCAGTAGAATCACCATAGTTCAATTTTCAGTCTTACTAATTCTCTCAACTTATTTGCTGATGCCTGAAATTACTGGAGAGGAGACAGGATCTTTCATTTCACATTAGAGAAAGGGCTGAACATGCAAAGACTTCAGCAAGAAGATAAAATGACTTAACTTGATATAAAAATGTAAATAGACAGCTCCAGCCTTCCTCTGAGCAGAGCCCAGGTGGCCCTGCCTCTCCCAGAGGAGTCTTAGCTTCATCCTTAAAAGGACAGCTCTCTTCCCACCAACCTCTATCCTGCACGGTGGACTTCCAGAGACACCCAAGCTCATGCAAGACACATCCAGGACTTCCAGGAGGAGCAAGAGCAATTCTGTGAAACCCTCTTTCCCCCTGTGGGAAAGGAAAGGCAAAGGAAAAATCCCAGGGTTCCTAAGTGAAGCGAGGATGGTGTGAGAAGGTTCCCCAGCAACAGGAAGCACACAGACATGCTAAGAACCAGAGGTGAGCCTTGGCAGCACAGATGGCCCATCAACATCCTCCTGCTGCCATGCTGAAAGCTGCTGAACTGCTGGACTAGGTGTCAGTAAACTTGGTGCTTGACTGGCTCAGGAAAACCATACAGAAGTAGAGCTCTGAACCCTGCAAGACCTTCAGAATCTGTAGGGTCCACTCACTTCCTGACTGTGTGACCATAACAAGGGGAAACCACTAGAAAGTCTAATGCAACATCAGCCAGTGAGTGGCCCTTGTACCTTGAGGGTATCAGCTGCCCATATGCTTCCTTCATTACTGTTCCTGCACTCTAACTTTAATACTTAGCTGTCAAAATTAGTTATGCTAATTTATGTCTCTGCCACCAGCTACTACAAAGTCACTCACCAAGCACTCATGTAATATTGGTGAGTGACTAGAGACTGATATCTGATAGAATGCCCTATCTTTGGTACCCTAAGTGAAGACATAGAATGAGTCACCCTGACATACCTGGTATATATCAAACATACCTGACTTGCCTAATAGAGACCTAAATCTATATAGTTTAGCCTGGAACTGGAATGTATTAAAGGTTTGGCCCCCAGGCTTGGAACTATTAGGAGGTGGGAGGTGAAGAAAGGCCTTTGAAGAAAGGCCTAATGGGAAATTTTAAATCACTGGGAATATATCCTTGAAGGGGATACTGGGTTCCCAGCCTCTCCCTCTCTCCTTGCTGGCCATGAAGTGAGCAGTTTTGCTCTGACAGGGGCTCCCACTCTGATAGGCTGCTTCATCACTGACCCCAACATGAGGTCAATCAGTCATACAACCAGTTGAGCTCCAAACCTCCACAACTGTGAACCAAAATAAATCTTTTTCTTTATGGGTTTAGTATCTCAGCCATTTGTACAGTAATAGAAAACACACCTAATATTCCAAATGTGCATTTTAATGTAGACCTAGTGTATGCATTTTCTTGGTTTTTTTGTGTGTGCAGTATGTATAGAGTAGTGTAGACACATGTGTGCAGATGTGTGTGCCCCATGCACAAACACGTGGAGGCCAGAGGAGAGTATCAGGTGTCCTTTTCTATCCCTCATCTGTGTGTTTCCTTAGCTCATTGAACTTGGCATTGCCTTTTATGGTCAGAATGGCTGACCAGTGAACCCATTGCTTCTCCAGTCTCCATTCCCCACAGGACTGGGGTTACAGGTATGCATGGCCATGCCCAGTTGTTTACACTGGTGCTAGGGAATTGAAGTCAGGGTGAATCAGGACCTCATGCTTATACATCAAGTACTCTTACCTGCTGAGCCATCTCCTCCACCCATGTAAATTATAGTAGAAAGAAGCAATGCTAAGCTAGCAAACTACAAAGTTAAAACAGTTTGTAAACAAGAAAATTCTACCAGACAGACTAAAACTCACAAAGACCAATCTATGGCCAAAGAGGTAAACTACTAAATATCATATCATATTGGTCTCTTCTTCTTACAAAGATAGTTTCAAACATCCATTCCTCAAGCAAACCAAATGAAGTTATTTCTCCTAATTCCATTCTCAGTGCTTTCAAAGCATGTCCACATCTACTGTCTCACTGTTGTCTTCCAAACAACCTTGTGAGAAAGGAGAGGGAATTCCACAGGCTCCAAGAGGAAAGGAGAAGGTAGTTTAAGTGATAAATTAAGCTGGCACAGCCAGAAAGGCCAGGGAGTGTGGGGCTGGTTTCAGATCCAAGAGCCAGTGCAGTTAGTGGGTCTGCATGGGACAGAGATGTAACTGCAGGAGATCACAGAGTCATAGCTGAGGCCCTGGCATAAAGCTGACAACCTAGAACAACTCCCAGTACAGGAGTCTGAAGTTCTTCCCACCTTCCCAAAAAAGATAAGAACATATGGACAAGCAGGTAAACTGGGACTTTTCCTGGTGTGTCAGAATCCTAGCTGAAGCCCCCAAACTAAGAAAAATCAATAGCATGCCCTTCAGACAACAGAGTCATTGACTAGATGCTTCGTTGTGGACTAGAGTAGCCAAAATGGCCCTGAGACTCTCTCCATCACCCACTCAGGCTATGGCTAGACACATAGAGTCCAGAAGGCTCAGAGAGCCTTCACCTTACCCTTCTCAAGATAAGGACACAGGCCCCAAGGAAAGCATCTCTAGGACAAGGATGCCACAGTAAAGACCAGCCTCTCACCTCCTGCTGACATCTAAGTGACAGGATGTGACGTATCAACATTCCAGAGCAGAGCATATTCTTGGTACATCCTGTTCTATGTCTTGCAGTCTTGAGGATATACTGGAGGAGGTTTATACCAGGATGTAACCTGCTTCTTGCCAGGTGAGTTTTCCGTGGAGCTGCAACAGCCTGTGACACTAAGTTTTAACCAAATATGGTATCCTCAACCAGGCTGAGTGGATTATGTGAGGGCAGCCAGATGTGAACCACTAGAAAGTGTTCTGCCCAAGAAGGCTGCCTCTCAGAAGACGTTGCAAAGGTCAGAAGAAGCCTGGCAGAGATCATATCACCACAGCAGAGTACTGGGCAACATGAAGGAGTCAGGGGAGCCTTCAGAGAATTCACAAAGGTGACCTAAAGAAGAGCCACAGCAGGTAGGTGGCAATTCCTCTAAGTCCCTGCCCTCTCCCCAAGCCTGGAAGAAGGGAAGAGCCTTGATTCTTCCCCCCCCCCCACCCCCCGACACACACACACACCCAAATCTGAAGCCATGGCAAGGCCTGAGGGAACCTATTGAATATGAAATTTAAGCTCCTAGCAGACTAGACTGTTTAAGATCTGCAAAACGAGTCCTAATTATTGAAACGAGACTGCTTCAATCACAGAATGTGAGTGGGAAATTGTCAGGCCTGACGTCACAACAAGGAATGGGAAAGGGGGTCTTAAAGAAAGGGTGTAAACACACGATGGTAGAAAATCTAAACCACTTCTTGACATATGCTGAACTCAGCTATTCTACATACATGTTCCCCTAGTCTCTGACTGAGATTCTGGGTATGAAAACGTTTTCTCAAGACAAATCAAAACATTTTTGTGCTATAACACTCCAAGTCAGGAAGCAAACCTTAAGAAGTATCCAGACAAGGGGGGAAAGCAAGCTTCCCTGCTAAAGGCCAGTGCAAAGTCAGAGTGCTCAGAACTCTACTGGGCAGAAACTTCCAGGCAAATGGGAATCATTCAGCATGTTCATGGCACAGAAGGGAATGACTCACAATCTACAAATGTCTGTGAAGCCAACAGAAGAACAACTGTTCTCCAAGAACCAGAGGTCACAAAACAATATGTTTTAAATGATTAACAACTTATAATGTGGAATGAAAGCATAAAGAGAAAATGCTATGTAATAAATAAAAAATAAAATAGGGCTAGAGAGACAGCTCAGTGTTCAAATGCTCTTGCTTGAAAAGCCTGACTACTAGGATTCAATTCCCCAGTATACAGATAAAGCCAAATGCACAAAGCGGCACATGTGTCTGCAGTTTGTTTGTGGTGACAAGAGGCTCTAACATGCCCATTCTCTCCCCACCTCTCTCTCTATCTCACACATTCTCTCTCTTGCTCTTGCTCTAAAAATAAATATTCTAAAACTGAAAAAGAATAAAATGGAAGTTTTAGAAATAAAATGTCATTTAAAACAAAAATTTATTTAAAGAGAGAGAAACCTGTTGAATTATAAGATAAAGGGGAAGAAATTACCCAGAATATAACAAAGAAAAACAGTAAAGTACAGCCATCAAAAAAGAGTATTTAGACAGAGTAAAATGAAGATGATACATATTATTATATTATTTATATGTGTGTTTGTGTATTATTATTTAGGGTGTTTTGAATTGGTTTAGTTTTGTTGAATTTAAAGTTTAAGGAGGGCTGGAGAGATGGCTCAGCGGTTAAGGCACTTGCCTCCAGTGCCTAAGGCCCCGGGTTCAATTCCCCAGGACCCACATAAGCCAGACCCACAGAGCCCTGGTGCGCTCTCTCTCCTCTCTCTCTCTATCTGTATCTCTGCTTGAAAATGAATAAATAAAATATTTTTAAAAAAATAAATAAATAAAGTTTAAGGAAAAGATTCTGGGATGAAGTGTTTGTATTGAGGCAGGGTCTTACCATGTAGCCCAGGATGGCCTCAAATTAACAACCCTCCCACCTCCTAGTCCTAGGATTGCAGGTGTGTATAATCACACCTGGCTAATATGATATCCTGAGTCCTAGGATTGCAGGTGTGTATAACCACACCTGGCCAATATGATAGCATTATATTGCATTGTATAATATTATATAGCATTATATAACCAAGGGCAGGCACAAGTTGAAAAGATAATGATTAAACCTGATATAAATATTACACAACATACCCTGGTCTTGATGCATTACATACTACCCATTAATACATACCATTTAATGTATTTATTATATGTGTGGTATATGTACAAGGCTTGCAGATGTGCATACCCCATGCATGGGCATGTGGAGGCCAGAGGAGAATGTCCAATGTCCTCTTTGATCACTCATCTGTGGATTTTCTCGAGACAGAGTCTCTTCTCTGAGCCTGGAGCTGTAATTTTCACAGGCCCCAGCTATTCTCTGATCACCGCTCCCCGCGGAACTGGGATTACAGGCATACACGGCCATATGAGTGCTAGGGAATCAAACTCAGATGCTATTAGATGGTCATGTTTGAATGCCAAGCACTCTGAACCACTAAGCCATAGCCCTAGCCCCACAATTTTATTTTCTTAGAAAAGGTAATAAGGGGACTGGGGAGATGTCTCAGTGGTACTTAAAGGTACTTGCTTGCAAAGCCTGATGGCCCAGGTTCAATTCCACAGCACCCACACAAAGCAGTTGCAAAGTGGCACATACAACTGTGATCCCAACATGCCTATGACAATGGGAGATGGAGCCAGGAGAATCTGAAACTCATGGGACAGCCAGTATGACATTCCTTTGCAGTCTGGCAGTTCATCTGCAGCAGGAAGAGACCTTGTCTCAAGAGAAGGTGGAGCATAGATAGCTCAAAGTTGCCCTCTGATTTCCACATGTGTGTTATAGCATACACACACACACACACACACACACACACCAAAAAAAAAAATTTTTTAAGATAATGACATTTCCAGGGCTGGAGAGATGGTTCAGCAGTTAAGGCACTTGCCTCTGGTGCCTAAGGCCTAAGGCCCCGGGTTCAATTCCCCAGTACCCACATATGTCAGACCCACAAGGTGGTGGCCCTGGTGTTCTCTCCCTCTCTCTATCTCTCTGTATTTCTCTGCCTGAAAATGAATAAATAAAATATTTTTTAAAAAAGATAATGATGTTTCCAGAGCTGATGAGAAATATTAATTCTCAGATTGAAGTCTCTCAATTAATCCAAGCAAGGTTTCAACAACCCTATGTATTTAACACAACACTATAAAACTGCATTACACTAAAGACTCTAAAGAGAGTATCTTTAAAAACATCAGAAGAGCACTGACAGCAGACTTCTTATTGGAAATAACAAGGTTCAGAAGGCAATGGAATATCCTTAAACTGTCCAAAGACAATAGTTGCTGATAGTTCTGTACCTGTTTAAATCATTCTAGAGTAGAGAAGCATGTACTGGAGACACGGTTCAGCTGATAAGAGCATAAAGGCCTGAAAGACTGGTCAAGGTTGATCCTCAGGAGCCACACAAACAGCTGGGCATGCCACCTATAACCTCCATCCCTAGGTAAGCAGAGACCCAAGAATTACTGGGGCTTGCAGCAGAAAAAAAGAAAAAAGCAATCTTCAAGATTAGTAAGAGACTCCAGCTCAAATAAGAACAGGCAAAAGAGTGAGGGAGTTCTTCTCAGTGTTCTGGTCCAGGCCCTGCAGGTGAGTTCACCCTGCCCTAGGCAGGCAAGTGAGTTCAGGAGGTGCTGCATGAGCACATTGAACATGCAAATGCCACACACACCACATGCATACACACCGCACACACAAAGTAAAAAATTTGTGTGTGTGTGTGCAGACAA
The DNA here is from genome assembly GCA_004024765.1 of Zapus hudsonius. Lineage (NCBI taxonomy): Eukaryota > Metazoa > Chordata > Mammalia > Rodentia > Dipodidae > Zapus > Zapus hudsonius. The sequence goes on from PVHP010002356.1 coordinate 8,992, forward strand.
CCTGGAGTGTTGTTCCTCAGGTATTATCTACTTTGAGGCAGGGTCTCTAAACATCTTGGAACTTGCCAAAAAGGCTAGGCTTGCTGACCAGAGAGCCCCAAGGATCTGACTGTCTCCATCTCCCCAGTGCTGAGCGCTGAGATTTCAAGTACATGCCACCATGCCTGTTTTTTTGTTTGTTTTTGTTTTTGTTTTTTTCACATGGATTATGGGGATTGAACTCTGGCCCTCATGCTCTCTCTCAAGGTGAGCACTTGACTGACCAAGTTGTCTCCTCAGTCCTGTGAAGATGAATTTTATCTTTCACTCCTTTCTTTCTTGTTCTGGGTTTCTTCCTTAATACAAATATTTTGATATTTTTAGTTTCCTTAGCAATGATCCAGAATAGTAAATTTCTTCACTGTTTTTATTTATTATTTGTCTGTTTGTATTAGGAATTGAACCTGAGGCCTCACACCTGATAGGCAAGCATTCCACCATGGAGTTATATCTCCAGTGCCACCTCTCCCTTTTACTTTCTGTGTTGAGACAGGGTCTTGCTAAATTTCCCTGGCTAACCTTGAACATGAACTTGCAATCTTCCTTCCTCAACCTCCTGAGCAGCCAGGATTACAGGCCTGTACGACAATAATAATAGTAATCCTCAAACGATCTAAGAAGTGGATATAATTTCTTAGTCACCACTGCTGCTCGTAAGACAAGGCAACTCCAACTCAAGACCCCTTCAATACTTCACATACCAATCAATAGGTACAGGAGATGGCCCCATACCTTTAAAGCCTCCAGCCCTCTGGAATCGTTTTGAAAGTCATGGTGAGATGTTTTACATGCTTACTGCTCTACCACAAAGCATTTGTTCTTAGTGTAAACTCAGCTCGGGAACTTCTTTCAGCATCAGAGCTGACATTACAATTGCTAGTGCATTTCACAGTATAAACGGGACTCGACACAGTTTTATCCTCTGCATTTTAGTCCATCCTTCTCTATTCTCATGTAATAGTCATTTATAAATAGGGTTAAAATATGAATGGTTTGTGGTAGAAAGCAGGGAAGGGCAGATGCAGAACCATAGACAAGAGGAAGTTAAAGAATCTACAACTCCAAAACAAGAAGTGAGGTTCCTGTTAGGTACAGATGTCCTTGTTCCCAGACATGGTTGCATCCATGACAACATGCTTTCTGGGGTTTCAAGCTAAATCACGCTGTTCTCTGCTCCTAGCTTATACTCTGCTAATTCCTCACACATAAGAATCCACATGCTTCCCCCCACACACACACACATACACACAGAGACACCTACATGCCAATAAAGAACTTGTGAGCATGTGACCAAGTTTTAGAACTTGTGCCTCAGACTCTTGGTCTGAGAGAATGGCTATTCTTGTGCTTCTGGACTTGAAAGGCATAAAAGACCTTCACTGCCATTTTGTTCTTTCCTTTTCCTTTCTTTCTTTTTTGAGACAAGGTCTCACTAGGTAGCCCAAATGTCCTGGGACTCTGACCATCCTGCCTCACCCTCCCCAGTACTGAGATTGCAGGTCTGAACTACTACACCTGGCTGGTCCTCTCCCTGTCAACCTAAAAACCTGAGCATGAGCACTTAGCAGGTGTTGTACCGTACCAGTCCATAGGTCAAAGGTGTGTAAACTACCTGATGATATCCCAGGATGCCCCTGGTTCTCTGGGAAAGCCCACTTCAGGGATCCAGCTCAACTCTCTGCTTCTCCCAATCCAAACACATTTTTCTTTGAGTCACTGTCTTTTTCTGGTTTTCTTTACTCTTTTGCTTTATGAAAGCCAAGCTAAACTCAAAAAAAGAACAGAAAAAAGAAAAGCCAAAGTCCAGTTATCCACAGCATGACAGCAGCTGAGTAGAGGAAAACTACTCATCTGGACCCAGAGTTCATTCCACAACGGATACCTCCAGACAAGAACATTTCATTCTGCCCAACTTTCACTTGAAAGAGTGAAAAAAAAAAAGAAAAAATACCAAAGTATTGTGCTGCCCAGACCCAGCACAAGATAGTGTTGAGTTGGCACTGGTCTTAAGATTCATCAGAATGAGGCTAAACTCTGCAAGTAAAATTCCAGATGAATCCAGACAGGGTGAAATGGTGGCTGCCTAGTGGCCAGGCAGATCCAGGGAGGGTTGTCAGAACACAGTGCTCTAGGCAAATCAGGCAGACAATCCTGGCTACTCCCTAGGCCAGAATACAGAAAAAAAAGGCAAGGCTCTGAGGCCACTGGGCTGTGAGTACCTCTCACCACAGACTTGCTCTCCACTCCAAACCACGTGGGGACTGGCTTCTGCGATGAGATATCAACATTCTTCATCATATAAAGACAAAGCGGGCCTCCATCCAACCCAGAGACACTGGCCAATGCAGAGAACTTGACGTATGTGTAGGCACTAGCCTCCCCAACTCAGAGAAAACAGCCTTGACAGCTAACACCCTTCTCACTCCTTCGGAGACAAGCTTCCCATCCACTAATGAAGCTGGCTCTTCCACATGCGACAGGGACAGAGGCAGCACCTGGGGCTACCTCCTAACCCCAGAGCCATGCAGCAAAACATATTTTCATAACATCCAAAGAATGATATCACACCTGGTTCCCAAAACTTATACCTTTGCATGAAACATTCCATATATTTTTCTGGATTACAGGAAAAATAATAAAATGTTTAATTCTCAGGAATTTTATGTTCTGCTATAATTATAAGGATATAAATTTACAAGCCTCCAACTCCACCAAGGCTAATGGGTTCTCCAGAGAACCTGCATCCCTAAAAGCTTGGGCATTGTGGATGGGGGCATGGGATGCCAGGGCAGTACATGAGGACCCTAAGAATGACACTTCCCATATGCCTTACCTTTATACCTTTATTCTCTGCTGTCATACCATGACGGGTTAGCAGTGCAAGGAAGGTCTCTGTCCATAATGCCCAAGACATCACATGACAAGCCTGTGGTCTGACATCCACCCTGCCAGTTCTCAGGTCACCTGCTTTTTTCCATCTGCATCTTGAACACAGCCTCAGGTATCTGTGCCATGCACTCTCTGCCGTGGTTTCAATGGCCTGGAGACACTCAAAGACCCTGAGAAACCAGTGAAGTTTGTTTTCATGTGCCTGTGCTTAAATACACACACACACACACACACACACACACACGTATCCTTGAGCCAATCTGGGCTAGGCTGTTTTCCATCACCATAATAAATGCCTGAGGTAACCAGCTTACAAAGAGAAAAGGTTTATTTTGGCTCACGGGTATGAGGATATTTGGGCCCGTGGTCAGTTAGCCCATTATTTTTTGGACTGTGGCATAGAAGAGCAATCTGCTCACCTCATGGCTAAGAAGTCAAAAAGAAGGGGGCCAGGTGCCACTATCCCCTTAGAGGGATATCCCCTTAGAGGCATGCTTTCAATGACCCAAAGATCTCCCACTAGGCTTGCCTCTTAAAGATACCACCAATTCCCAATAGTGTTACTGGAGAGCAGTCTTTAACATATGGACCTTTGGTGGTCACTTAAGATTCAAACTATAATACTTCCCTCCTTAAACTGCCACCATCCAGCCACCCAGGCTTACCATCTTCTGTCCCATGCTTCCCAACAAGAGCTATACATCCTGACGTGTACATCCACTTGGAGCTCAAGGGACCACCCAGCTATTCTGATGAGAGACTGTGAGAACAGAGGCAGGGTGGACAGCTCAGACTCTCCAATTCCTGGCAAGATGATGTGGTCCTGAGACGTCCACTTCACAAGCCACCTTAATTGACCCCAGGCAACCACCCTGATTCTCCCACCCCAGCCCTAGCTTTCTTGTGTTCTGGCTTGGCCAGTGTCCTTGCCCAACTTACCTGAGTAGCACCTGTCTTACTTGGCCACACAAGTCTAGGAAGCCTTTTTCTAGAAATGCAGATCACTGCTGGGTCCTAACACAATTGGCTTCCAGTTCCCTTAGGGACTTGAGAAGCCTTCATGAGTTCTCTGGATATCCCTAGAGGTCCCTTTAATTATAACCATTCTTCTCTCCTTGGGTTCAGCTGCACTCCAGCTGCCCTGACTCCTTCCTTCTCTCCAGGGGGTGAGCCTCCACTCCTGTCTGAGCCAGTACCTACTTCCTTCTCCCAGACCTGTTTCATCAAAAAAGACACTTGACACCTTTTCAACCTCCCTTGGGCCCTCTCCTTTCATCCATAGCCATAACTCTTGAAAGACTGGTGCCTGCATACCACCTTCAAGACCCAGCAACGTGTTACAAAACTTCTCTGCCCTCACAGACTACCAGTGCCCAAATGATGTCCAAATCATCAGATCCAGTGGCTTTTCTCGGCCCCTCCTTCCCTTCCATCCCCTCCAACAAACTCTAACAACAATGGGCTCCTGAAGCATTATCTTACCTGGACTCTGCTAGACTCCTAGAACAAGGCTCTTTCCTACCCCCTGACCGCTGATTCCATTTCTGCAAATGGTCTTCTTCCTTCCAGGTAAATGTAAGGACTCCATCTCTGCCCTGCATCATTGATCCTCTGTTCTCTAACAACTTCAACATTCCCATAGCTTCAACTATCACCTTCTTTAAAAAAAAATACTCTACTCTGCATATATACTAGATTTCTTCTATTTTCTGCTCAACTATACACTCTGTTCTTCCCATCCAGAAACCACAAAGGGTCTCCTCTAGCTGTGAACTGCGGAGATCCCTCTGTCCCTGTCTTGCCTGGACAATGCCAAGAGCCTCAGACGTGGCTTCTACCTGCTCCCTTAGCCAGCCTCACCTTGATCACATCAATCTCTCACTCATTTACATGGTCCTTGATTATCTACCACATGAGAGCAAACACTCCAGCTTCACTGAGGTCCTTCACACATCATGTCTTCCTGCCATCCCTACCTTCTCTTCTGTCTGGTGCATACAGAACCTGTGTTCTCACCACACTCAACTCACTGTTCCTTGAAAACTCAAAACTGTGCCATTAACACATTACGTCTCTTTCTATTGAGAATATTCACTTCTCTTCTCTACCCCATTCTATTCACTCGTCAAAGTTCCAATCTCCACAGTCCTTTGCTTCTCCAGCTGACTGCATCTGACCCTTCTTTAATGGACCATTACCTTTACCTCCTTGTAACTTTGAGCCAACCCTGTCTTTTCACACAGTTATGGAATCTGTGTGTTAGTGTGTGTGGATATATGTCTTAGTTCTGCTTGACAATGCACTTCATAAAGAAAGGGATGCTTACAAGCCTGTGTCCTTTCTGCAGAGTCCCTTGAAATCAGAGATTCTGTAAGCAAACTGCCTTGCAGGAAGCAGATGTCCCTTAATTTTGTGTTTAAGACTAACCATTCCATTCTGGGTGGATCCGAGAGAGTTGTATAGGATTTTTTTCATGACAACTGGCCTGAGATACCTCATTTTCAGAGACATTTCATAGGCAATTTATCTTGAAAAGGCTACTTATCTCCTGGTCTTTCAGACAGCTGGGCATAGGTCAAATATTTTGCCTTTAAATAATTGAAAAGCAGAAGTACACGATCCTGACCACTGCAGACCAAACAGGAGCTCTGAGTCACTATAATCTACTTGGGTCCCCAGGATGTCTCCTGGAGCCAGACATGGCAACTGGAACTTTGACCTTGTAGAAACCCCAAGCACCATTCCACCTCTGAACGAGACCTGGTGCACCTGTGTGCAAGAGCATGGAGGGAAGTGAAGCAGAGCCCCCAGCATGGAATACACCATAGGAGGGTCAAACCATGTGCAAAGGCATTCACACAATCGACACTACACCCTGGTGTGAGGACTCAGCTGGAGCAGCAATGAGTGCTTACTTCTTCCTCATAGCCAAGTTCAACACATGAAGGCAGAAGTGAAATGATTACCAAGAATAGCCATTCCAGCTTGAGAAAGCAGATTCCAGAGTTACTAGGCATCTACACACAGCAAAGAGCCTAGCACCCGCCACTGGGTCCTTTGCTTGTGAGCCCCGCTCTCTTCTTTTGGGCTTTCCTCTTCTTCGTTGGATCACTGAACATGGAGCAGGTGACAGCTCCAAGATTCTGTCTCACTCAAAGGCAGCATTGTGGCTAAAAGCAGAAACCCCTGGTCAACCAGGTCATGCTGGACCCCTCAGCCAAAGAAGACACATAGTCTGCTGACAGGGCTTGCTGGTCTATAGGCCATATGAAACGCCCACAGAGTGAACTAGGGGACCTAGAAGGGAATAACAGGAACCATAGGGTATGCCAACAACCAGAACAGTCTCTCTCTCCCTCTCCCTCTCCCTCCCTCTCTCTCTCTTTCTCTCTCTCTCTCTTACTTTTCTTGCAAATAGATAAATATTAAAAGTGGAGCAAACATCTGACATTTGTTTGCAGCAGCAAGGGGCCCCAGCATGCGCGCGCGCGCGCACACACACACACACACACACACACACACACACACACAAATGATTTAATTTTTTTAAAGTGATTGATGTAAGGATGAAACAAACACATGTTGCACAAATATTATTACCTATGGTGTGCCAGTTATTCAATAAATGGTAGCTACTACTCTTTCATTTTCAAATAAAAATATATGAAAAATAGATGTACTTTGGTCCAGATATTTTCCCCTTAAATAAATATTAAATCATGTATGGCTCTGCAGATTGTAGGAGTAGGGGCTAAAAGCAGAGCAAGGTACAAACTAGAATACTTTTTGATGAGATTACTTTTGCTTTGGGAAATTAAAGGCTAATCTTGCCACTTAAAATAAGGGACATTTAAGCCCTTTCCTGTTTTGATGTGTCTCAAGGCACCATATGGAGCCATTACTTCTCTTTATCTACAAACCTCCAGCACTATTGCTATGAAAAAAAATGTCTACTTTCCAAAGCCAAGACTTATACTGGAGGGGTACAAAGTTTTCCCAGCAGTTTGTCCTTCTATATCAGGCAGTTGTGAGGAGATCTGAAGAAGTCATGTTGGAAAGAAAAGCAATGTTCATTTGCCCAGGTGGTATCTTTTCTGCTTCTAATTTGTATGTATTCTGTGCATTTTCAAAAGACTGGCCCATTGGGCTTTAACTTGAGGCTGAAGGTGGGGACCGTGCACTGTTTCTGTGAGAAGACAGCAGCATTGAGGCAGCGGTGTGAGGACACCTGTCCTAGAGCTCTTGTCCCTGGAGTTGGAACAGCAGTGCAGATGGTGCCTCAGTTTGAGAATCCTACTGGCCATGGGTAACTGACAGTTGTCAGGGAAACCACTAGACTGTCCAAATGTCACAATGCTAGTCCTACCTTGACTGATGTGTTACTTCTCCTGTGGTTATTCTGGCATTGGCCAGCCCAGACTCTTGTTTTTACATTTTCATCTTTCAAATTTTGAATAATGGCATCCCTCCAACAACACCTGCTAAGTGCTGAAATGCTGTGAAAGTTGTTTGAAGGTGTTGCTTTCTCAAACTCTGATACTCTACTCTGTGGTGTGGAGGAAAAGAATCCCTGATACTTGCTTAGTAATTTCCACTCTCTTATGTGAAGCATCATGGCTGAGGATCATTATCTTCATTTTATGGATGAGGAAACATGAGACATGCTTCCTTCAAAACTTGAGAGAGAGTTTGAGAGATAGCTCAGACGTTAAAGGCACTTACTGGTAAGCCTGCTGGCCCAAGCTAGAGTCCCCCAAACCCACATCAAGCCAGACTGCAAAGTGGTGCATTTGTCTGTGTCCCCAGTGCACCTAGGAAAATGGGAGGTATAGATAGTCAAAAGGAACTGCCAGTTCGTGGGCCAGCTAGACTGGTGCATTCAGCAGCACCACAATGAGAGACCCTATCTCAAAGAAAGAAGAGAAGAATAAACACCTCAAGGTTGTTCTCAGACCTCCACATGTGCACCACGTGTGCCCGTATACACATCCACACACATGGGCACATACATACACATAAAATTTAAAAAAAAAAAACTTTCAGAGAAACAGATTAAGTCCAAGAAAATACCCCAAATCATTGCTCTAGCCATAGCCTTATTTGTATTTAATTATTTATGTTAATTCACTAGCTAACATCTTTGAATGGTAGATTGTTTTTGGAAGAGTAAAAATATGGTGCAGTGGTGAAAGCAAAGAGAGCTTAATTGAACAATAAGTCATCATTTGTGCTCACAAGCAATACAGGGAAGAATGCTCACTTGGCTTGAGTCCCTATGGGACAAGAGACAAGATTTCTTTTCTTTTAGCTGGGTTCCCACCAAGTGTAGCTGAGTGTACTGAAAGAAGCCCCTGTGGGGACTCTGACAGCCTGCATATTTCATGAAATAACAGCCACACTATGTTCTTACACAGTGGCTTCTTCCAGGGTGCTCAAAGGTGAGATCTCTGTGTATGGGTTTGACTTGGGCCTCTGTCTTAAGGGGAGACCAATTCAGCCTCAAAGGCCTCTTAGATCCCAGCAAGGCAAAAGAGCACCCTAAGGCAACAGACTCAAGAACAGATCCAAGGTTACTCTTCTCCCCACATTCTGTAGATGGGAAGAGGTAGGAAGTCCTTATAGACCAACCCTGGTAAGTGAATAGGAGGAAGCCTGTGTTCATTCCACAGCAGCCTGTCCTCTGGTCAACAGCAACCTACCCTGGAGCTAATCTGCTTCCTTGCCCTGGCTGACAACAAGCTGACAAGCCCACAAAGGACCCTAACAGCTGGCCAAGCAGAGTTCCACATGCCAGCCCAGCTGTGCCTCTCATCCCCACCTCCTAATGGGGTTGGGACAGCCAAGTGAGTTTGGGGCATAAGGAAAGTGGAAAAATGAAGAAGGCACCTCTGTTGGGGGGACAGCATAGTGAATTTGGTGGGCATTTCTGTGGACATGACTAAACTTTCACTCTGTAGTCTAAGAAATTATTTTTAAACCTTTCCAATGATAGACTCCTTCCACCCACCCTCCAACTCTGTTTCTAAATCTAACATCTCAGACATTAGTTTAATGCAGTACAAAGGTGGAGAGAGGGGTACAAGAAGAGGCACAGAAGCTAATTACCTAAAGCTCAACCAGAAACCAGAAACTCTGCTCTCAGGATACTTAAGGACCACCAGGGTGGTCAGGAAGAGGTAGGGGGGGGGCAGAACCTCTAAACAGGTTCCTAGTCACATCCAGTCCAATACTCTTTTGTTGGAGCCTCTATTTTCTCAGCTGGAAGTGGGAATTGGTCCCCAAGGTTCCTAAATATTCTGAGTCTAGAAAGTAAACTCCAAAAGAGACATCACATTTATCCTGTGATTAATAAGCCCTTTCGAGAGCATGAGTCTAGAACCTTCCCTCCCACCATACACACACACACACACACACACACACACACACACACACACACACACAGAGTGCACATGAAAACACACAGCACCAGACCATTTCAGAGTGAATATACCCAGGAGAGTGCTATTTAGTAGTTTTAGAAGGAGAGGCAGAGCGGCTGGGCTCTTACCAGCCACCCCTGCTTTCATCATCCTCTGCCAGAAGCCAGCATAACTATTCCTCCAGTTCCCTCAGGGAAGGAAGGAAGGACCTATTTTAAACCCTTATTTGAGTCTCAGAGGCCTGGGCCCAGATTTAACCTCCTCCTAGTCCCTTAACTCTCCTCCTGAGTCCAGGTCCACAAGCAGTAGCTGAGTCCCCTGTGACCTTGTTCCCCAATCTCCCCACAGACAGTCGCTTTCCCTCCTGTCTTGTGACCCTGATTCTCTGAACCCTACTGGGTTCGCCTCTGCACACAGTACACACTGGAACTGAAGCAAGGTCCCAAGGTGGTCCCATGTTCAGTAGAGAAAGAGGACAATGTAAAATTGGCTCCACCTCACTTGTTGCCATGGCAAGCATCTGCCTCTAAGAGTCCCCGAACTGTGAGAACAGCCAAGATCTGCTGAGGCCTCATGGCCTGCATCTACGTGGGGTCAGCAAAGCCTGGGTGTGGGCAAATAGAAGCCACCTGGAAATCAAGCCTCTGTGAAATGTTCTAGCAATCTCTGTGTCTGCTCTCCATTTTGCTGTCTGCCCAGATGAAACCAAGGACCAGACTTTGAAACCGTGCTGGAAATATCTTATTTTCCCTGGAGGAATCCTGTCACTACTACTTGTTTTATTGGGTACCTAACCTTAAGCTATTGTAAACAGGTGTTTACTAAATTATTTTAATACTGACAGTCATGACTCAGAATATTGTTTCATTATCAGAATGCTTAGCACTCATGTTGCTACATATTTAGCACCTGATGTTTTGAGAAACAATTCCCCTACCTTCCTCCACAGTATTCATCATTAACCTAGGTAATAGAGAGGGCAGACTCTAGAAACAGAGTCTAACCATGATTATTTTGCAGATCAGTCTTGCTGTTACTCTTCCAGGCATATTTCCCCAACAAGCCCTGGGCTTTCTTTAATGCCTGCTGTAAGTGAAATTGTCTTCTTCATTCCTCAGGAAGAATGAGCTGGTAAGGCCTGCTGACCCCTAATTTCTGCATCCCTCAGAACTGCAACACCAGGTGAAAAGAATTACTGTAAAAAGAAGAAAGTGCCACTGGGCAGTCACTCTTTCTTAACTCAGTGGCTAGGGTTCCTTAGACACCCACAAAATTTGCCACAACAACTCAGAAACCAAGGAAAACAGAAATAGAGAAGAAAATACCATGAGTTGGAAAACAGCACTGAAAATCAGAACAAGTCTCAGTGACTTCCTAAGCTTGGTCTCTGGAGCCTTTCTGCTTTTGACCAATAGAACACAGTGGCAGAACCCAGCTGTGAAGTGTTGTTCTTGTGGTGTTTTCCCCTAGAAATGTTTTTGTTTTTTCCTTAGAGGTATTGATGAGCTTTATCACCTCACAGGTCAGCATCTCCAGATCTCCAACTTCAAGATGCCTCAGGCTTTGGAATCATGAGCCTCTCTGGTTCCTAAACCATCCCTTTCAAAGTCAGTAGGAAATCAGCATGTGGTCATGATATGTTCAGTCATCCATCCAAAGGTTCCCTCAAGACTCAGTGTGATGCTGTCTGCACCCAAAGTAAAAAGACATCTCAGATAAGAGTCTGTAACACAAGGAGAAAGTGGGGTTTCCTGGATAGTGGGATGGAAGGGTCAAGGAGGGAGGAACTCAAGGACTCCATCACTCTGTAGGGCCCTCAGGTGTGTCATAGATCTTTTAGGTCCTTTGCACCAAGGTAGGTGTATGGATGGTTGGGCAGGGCAAGCACAGCTCCTAAATTCCTAAAAGAAATCATCTCCATATTCCTCAATGTCTTGACTTACCTGAAAGCCCTGGAGCCCCTGGCCTGACTCCTAAGCCCTGTAGTGCCACCTACTGGAAGAGGTAGAATCCTCAACCACGGCAGGTCTTGAATAGTCCTTGGAATGGCCTGGGGCCTATACTAGAAGGTGGGAAGCAAGACTCGAAAATCTCTACTCGGTATTCCTTCACCCCTCCCTCATTCTTATTCATAGATCTCACATGAAGAAGTTTTGAAACGAGAAGATTAGAGTTCTAAGTCCTCTCCAACCTCTAAGAAATAGCTCCATGGAATAGTAGCTTATCGCTTCATTGGCAAAGCACTATCTTTGTGGCATCTACTCTTCCAGAACAAGTCTCCATTTAAGAGACTGTATCATCTAGATTCCTCCATGCAATACCCCAGGTCAGTGAGGTACATTAGGTTCTGTGTAATCTGCTTCTAATAGCTTCTCTAATTCTCTGTGTGCATGTGTGTATACATGTAGTCTATAAAAATAATGAATATTTATCACAAGTTTTCTTGTATCATATTGATATACTGAAAAGTGCCTGACCATCACCAGAAACAGCATTCAGAACTCAAGAGCTCCTGCTCTCTAACCTCCTCTGTGCAGCATGCAAAGAGAAGCTGATGTTGTTTCCTCTACACTACACAGACCAAGGGGCAAGCATGCCTCTCTCGAACCATTTGAAAAGAGAGTCAACTATGGTTTTTTATTATTACTTTATTATGATGATTACTATTCTGTTGTATGGCCAAGTATTTAAAAGAAAAAAGCACAGTATGTTTTCCACTTCCAGAATATGTTTCTTCTCCTCTCTGCCTTGTCTTCAGCAGAAAAGGGACATTTTGATATTTTATGTGTTAAATGGCTGACTATTAAGAAACTCATTTGCTAGCTGGAGCCTGCAATGGAAAATCAGCCCAGAAAAATGGGAGGTTAGCATAGGCACCAAAGGTGAACAAAAGTATGTGTCACCCTCAGCCTGAGCCCAGGTCAGAGCCTGTCCTTCTCCCTGCTCTCAGGTAGTCTCAAGGTGCTGGTCTCTCGCCTGACCCTCAGCAAGTGTACTCATACACACCACTCAAAAGCTGGGGGAAGGGTGCATTCAATATTTCTAAGCCAGTCAGAAAAGAAGAAAGCACAGCCCAGCACCTGGTAACTTCTTTGCTTCTCCATGCTGATTGGTCACTAATCAGATTGTTAATCTGAGGTCACTCTTTGTCTCTGCTTCTCTCTGCCTCCTGAAACTCTAGCCCCCAACTATGCTTATCACTCACCAGTTACTAAGCCAACCCTCTCTTCCTTGTAAATATTCACACTCCTCCCCAAGTCTATCCTCCCCACCTCTACCTCCTTCCTCCTCCCCAAATAAGTTCCGGCAATTCCAACCAATCAAAGAAGACAGGGTGGGAGGCAGCCGGGGACAAGGACCCTGCTGCTCTTTCACCTGAGAACCTCGTCTAGGGATGGAGGCAAAACTGCTCCTGTGACTTATATAACCACTGCAGCTCTGAGGGACAGAGCAGCATCCAGGTTGCTATAGTGCTTGTGGACTCTCTGATGGAAGGGTAGAGCTCCTGGCCACGGTTCTCACTTCCCCAGGTCATCTTGCTTTCATTGCCTGCTCTGGGCTTGGAGGCAATGTTGAGGCGCAAAAGGACAAAAGAGAAGAAGTGGGGTAAAGAAGTAGGCTGAGAAGGGGTTTATCCTCCACTACAGAGACCTTACAAACTACTTGAGACAATCATTATACCAACATACCTATGATTATCACTGGTAATAATAGTTGGGACAACAGTACTGAGCTCTCCTCTGCTATGTTCCTTAGACTGAGGACATGGGTAGAACCCAAGAGAGGTAATCCACCCCCACTGTTCAAAAATATCACCCTTTCTTTTGTGTCTCATTCCCTCCCTCCTCCTAATCCATCCATGACTTCCATCAGCTAGGAAAGGGACAGGAGGACTGGTGAGGAATGGAGGCAAATTCAGATAGCGGCTGCCCTTATGACCCCCTGGATCCCCCTAGTCCTACCCATGGCCCTTGACAAGTCTTTCTTTCCAAGGAGTCTGAAAACCCACGCTACCACCCAAACTGGAAAGCAGAGAGGCAGTTGACCCCAAATCAGCTCAGGATGGAGGAAGACCAGGTGGACAAGTTCCATGGCAGCTATGGTGAAGATGGGGCAGAAGGAGAGAAGAGGCAGGACACTAGGCCTGAAGAGTCCTCCCACCAGGCTGGACTTAGCAAGATAGCTGAGAAGTATCCTGGCAAAGAACAGCCACCAAGGCAATGGGTATCCTGGGGAAGATCTGAAGAGGAGCCATGGAGGTGGAGGAAGGGAGAGTAAAGGAAGACTACACCCAAAGGAGCAGAAAACTGGGTGAAAAGTCATCTGGAGAAAGCAAGACATTTCAGATGGACCACCCCATGGGCACTTCATCACGTTAATCGCTGAGCAAGGTCAAAAACAGTAACTTGTCGATAGGAAGGGACAGACAGGAAGAAACTTTCCACGAAGTGGGGATCTATCTGAAAACCTTCCACCATCATTGGGGGAGTTGGTGATACTTGATGCCCAGAATTGAAATGCCCAGAGAACAGCAGGCATAGTGTGGAGCCTCACTGAGCGAGTCACACCCTTTCGTGATTTCCTTAAAACATGGAGAAGCAAAGCCCACGTACCGCCAGGCTTCTACCCGCTTCTATCCTCAGGTGTGAGCCCACTTGGGTGTGCGGATGGGAACACACGAAGCGTGATCAATGGCCCTGGAGAGGTGGATGGTGTAAGGAGGCCGATGGGGAGGAGGGTGAAGGAAGAGAGGAAGGAAGGTGCGCGGAGCCTCACATCTGCATCCCCGCCCCCACCCGCGACCCCGAGCACGCTGCCCAGGGAAGCGGCGGGCGCAGGAGTGGCCGCGGGGCCGCGGGCACCAGGCCAGCCTGGCGCGGGGTGCGCGCGCGAGCGGGGCGAGAGACCCCGCAGCCACGGCTCCGAGGCTGGCGCCGCGGCCGAGCTTTCCAGGCAAAAGGAGAAAGCCAGGCTTCCGCAGACGCGGGGAACTTTCCCCCTGGCCTGGAATTCCATAGGAAAGCCGTGCGGTGGAGAAGCCAGGCCGGGGAGGGGCCGGGGCGGGAAGGGTCCCCTCCGGCTCCCGCGCGCGGAGTCGGCGCCCCTCGCGCTCGCAGCGCCCCGGCCGCTCCGCAGGGACCCGCCGCCGGGAGCCCGAGCCGCGGGAGCCGGGCGCGGCTGGCTGCGGGGTCCCGCTTACCTTGGTGGTTTTCCTCGGGAATGTACATCCTTGTGCTTTCATTGACCATTGACCAAAAACCGCTTGGAGAGGAGAAGCCACAAAGAGGAAGAAATGCACAAACACCGCGAGCAGGTCCGGATGAATCCCTCCTCTCCGAGGTCGCCGGCTTTCGTGCCAACCGAGGAAGCCGTGGGTCCGCAGTGGTTCTTCCTCCCCGCGGGTGATTACCTGATCCCCATTATTGCATCGAACACCAAAAACTGCTGCTTTCCCCTGCCGCCTCCTTTCGTGAAATTGTCATGCATCCTCGGTACATCCGGGCCCCTTCCAAGAATTTAGCCCCGCACCTCTGGCGGCTACACCATTTGGGGGAAAAAAAGAGAATAATCAATGGAGAGGCAGAGCGAGAGCGAGGGGCGAGGGAGAGCGCGGACCCGAGGCGCGGGGTGTCCCCGAGCCTGCCAGGGGGCCGAGGCGTCTCCGCCCGCCCGGGGCCAGGGCTCCCGAGGCCCCCGGCCGGCGTTCTGGGGTCGAAAGCCGCCGGCAACTCCAGAGGACCCGCCGGCAGGAAGCGCCGCCGCCACCCCGGGCCGCGCGGAGCGCCGTTTGGCAGGGAGCTGTTTCTGCAGAGGCAGCGAGAGGGAGACACCGGGCGGGCGCGAGCGGGAGCGCGGCGTCGTCCTCCCTCCGCCCGCCCGCCCGCCCGCCCGCGCCCGCGCCCGCGCCGCCCGCCCGCCCGCCCGCCCGCCCGGCGCGCCGAGCAGACGCGCTGAAAGCTTCCAGATGTGGCGGCGGCGCGCGCCCCGCGGCGGCCTCAGCAGCCAAGTTGAGCGCCCGGGCCTCGGCGCCCGCCCGCCCGCCCGCCCGCCCGCCCGGAGACCCCGGCCCGCATGCCGTCCCTCCCGGCCGCACCCGAGCGGGGCGCGGTGGCCCGGCGCCGACACGCCCCGGGCGCCCACCGGCCTGCTGAACCCTGCGGGACCCGCCACGCCACGAAGGCCTCTGCGAGCGGAATGCCAAGGAGAGGGCATACAATTTGCTCAACTCCCAGCCTCTCTTTTCAGATGGGGCCACTGGACAAAACGGCAAAATGAGCTGTGATTCCATGATTCTGTTTGATCAATTACAATCAGAGCGGTTGTAGAAGTGACAGACACGGGCGAGGACGGGCAGAGGGGCGGGGGAGACAGAAAAGCCGAGAGGAGGAGCCTCGTGGGCACGGCGGCGGTGGTGCCCAGATGTCTGAACAGATTAATAGAGCCAGGTTTGCTGATTCCTTGGGGGCAGGCGAGCACGTGTTCTGCCAGCATATCCTTACCTACTTCTCTTAATTATTTCTGCCACTCTGGCAGGCAACTGTGGAGCAGGGATCTCCATCACTCTTTGCAGCCACAGCAAGACCCACTGCACCCCCTGCAGGCCTGGCTCCCCTGATGGGGCATTAGCATAACCTTGCAAGGGGGTGAGGGGGGGCTTCCAGGCCTAGCCAGTGGCCCTTAAACCTCCTCCTCACTTCTGTCCCCTGGTTCCTTGGGAGGCCTTATCCAACCTGAAGGTTTTAAGCAACTGCCTATGTCAAATGTAGATCTCCGGTCTAGACCTTTCTTCAGAATCCCAGACTCCAGCCAACCTGACCTTTACGTTTGAGTGTCTCATGGACCGTTCAAACCTCATATATTCAGACTTGCTTCACACACCGCCTTTCCAGGCTCACTCCAAGTCAAAACCTGCATCATTCTTGACTTGGTTTCTCGCATCACCCCATATTTGTGCATCAAGAAACTAACTCACCTTGGTTGGGATGAGCGCAGTTCCCTCGGGTCCTCTGCTGCCACCTTCCAGGGCTGAGCTTGGTGTTCTGCAGTAAGTAGCTAGTCTCCATGTCACCTCCTCCCCTCACCTGCCCAAGTATATTCTCAACACAGTTGGAGCAATCCATTTTAAATAGCACAGCATCTCGTGTTGCAGCTCCCTTCCCATTACTGGGACAAGCACCCAACCAGAAGCAGTTTATGGGAGGAAAGGGTTTATTTCAGGCTTAGGGATTCCAGGGGAAATTTCAGCATGGCAGAAGAAGCTGGCTCACTTCAGCATCCACAGGAGAGAGAGAGAGAGAGAGAGAGAGAGAGAGAGAGAGAGAGAGAGAGAGAGAGAGAGAGAGAGGCCATCACCAGCAAGAATGAATAGCCAGAGCTTAACCTGGCTCTCAACATACCTAATAAGGCTGAACTCAAGCAGGGCTCTGCCTGCTGGAAACTTAAGTAGGAAACTTAATCAAAAATCCCTGAAGATATGGGGAACATATATTTACATTGAAACCACCACACTCCTCTTCTCCAAACTCTACAGGGGACCCCTTATCACTTAGGGAAAGTCACAGTGACATACAAGGACCTAAAGCAATGACTCCTACTTCTTGCTCCACATAAACTCCTTACTTGGTCTTCAAACACTCCAGGAATGATCCTTTCCTTGCATATACACGTTTACAATCCTCCAGCCCTCCACTCTAATTGTACCCAATGCCTACACTGCTCCTTCCTTAGACCTCTACTTAGAGATTTGCTCAAATCTCACCTCAATGAAGTTCATCCCAACTTCACCCTAAGTAAGCACTTTAACCTGCCAGCTACCACCAGCACTCCCTGGCTCCTTTTACATGGTATGTAATCCCTGACTAACATATTGTATAGCCTATTTATTCATTATTTTTGTTTATTGTCTGTAACAGCACACACTGAAATGAAAACTCCTTGAAGGCAGGTCTTTTTCAGTTTGTTCACCAGTGCATAGAGCAGTGTCTGTTAGGCAGTGTCATGGTTTGATCCAGGTGTCCCCCACAAACAAATGAATGTGTTCTGATTGACAGATCCTCAGCTGATGGCAGTTTGGATATTACAACCTCGCTAGAGCTGTATTGTTGGGGGCAGGCTTATGAGGGTTTTAAGCCAGCTTCCCCTTGCCAGTGTTTGGCACACCTCCCTGCAGTGCTGTAGCGGAGGTGATGTCCCCCTCTGGTCATGACATCATTTTCCCTGCCAGGATGGAGTCTCCCCTCGAGTCTGCATGCCTAATAAACCCATTCCTCCACAAGCTGCTTTTGCTTGGGTTCCTTCTGCGCAGCAACTAGAAAGCTGACTGCAACAGTTTTGATACCAGGATGTGGGGGTCTGTTGCTGCTAGAACCCTGATCTTGTGACTTTAGGCTTTTGAAAGTGATCTGCAGGAGGAATGTGGAAGGATTTGAAACCTCATCCTGAGAGATGCCTTGCAGTGCTGTGAGTACAGCTTGAGGGACCATTCTGGTCAGAGTTGAAAGACCTGAATGAATTAAGAACTATGGACTGTGAGGTTTGGCTTACGAGGGTGAGAAAGTACTTTGTCAGGACTGTGCCAGAAGCAGTATGCGTGAGAGGCTTGCTGCATTCTGCCTGCCTGTGTCCTGAGAACTTGTGCAGGGTTGCTTTGCGTGGAAATGGATTGATGTGAGCAGATGGAGATGGCACAGAAAGAAAAGAGATCTTCGTCTGAAACTGCTGCACATTCACCTGCAATTGTTTGAGCAATTACAACCATAGAGACTGATCCAGGTAATCTGCATTACTGGGACAGCAGGAAAAAGGCAAACTCTTTGAAGTAAGGGGCCTGAATGCTTTGTTCCCCCCCCCTGGATTAACAAGTTGGTAGCCCACCTGGTTCTGTGAAATAGAACAAATACAGGAAGAGAGGGTCATTGCATTTGCACCACAGTTTTGTTTTTGAAAAATGGCCATTGGCAATGTGAAGCAGGTATGCTAGATTGCCTGCATGGAGACCTGATGGAGCCATGAGGATGAACTGTGGGTTGCAATGGAGACCCAAGATACCAGGACTATGGATGGCTGCCAAGGTGAGCTGCCAGCACTGGATGAAGTTTTCCTGGACTGTGAGTAGCCAAGCTGGAGGGGCAGAATTGAATCTCCAAGAGACTTGTTCAAGTTGCAGGATCAATGAACTTGGAGTTAGAGATTGATAGTGCCCTGCTTGTTTTAAATCTTGTATTGGTTCAATCGGTTTTTGCTGTGCCTCATGTTTTTGCAGTGTGAATGTTCTGTGCCATTATGGGTTTATCTTTTGATATTATGGCTCAGTTGAAAGCTGTAGGGACTTAGAAGTTGAGCTGAACACATTGTATTTATATCATGTATGATTATTGGTTTTGGGGGGCTAGGGGTGGACTGTCATGGCTTGATCCAGATGTTCCCCACAAACAAATGAATATGTTCTGATTGATAGCTCCTCAGCTGATGTCAGTTTGGGTATTACAACCTCGATGGAGCTGTGTTGTTGGGGGCAGGCTTATGGGGGTTATAAGCCAGCTTCCTCTTGCCAGTGTTTGGCACACCTTCCTACAGTGCTGTGGTGAAGATGATGTCCACCCCTCTGCTCATGCCATCATTTTCCCTGCCAGGATAGCATCTCTTCTCAAGTATGTAAGCCTAATAAACCCATTCCTCAACAAGCCGCTTTTGTTTGGGTCTTTCTCCAACTAGAAAGCT
This sequence comes from Zapus hudsonius, assembly GCA_004024765.1. Taxonomy (NCBI): domain Eukaryota; kingdom Metazoa; phylum Chordata; class Mammalia; order Rodentia; family Dipodidae; genus Zapus; species Zapus hudsonius. The sequence goes on from PVHP010002356.1 coordinate 28,059, forward strand.
GACTGCAACAGGCAGTAAGTATATATAAATGCATGTGAGTGAATTTATGAATGAGTGCCCAAGAAGCTTTCAGGAATGCTAGAGCTCACAACAGCATCTCAAAATACCTCCCTGGCCTCTGGAGGGGCCTGCAACTCCTCCCTTTTCTTTGGGCTGTGGTTTTGGCACTAGATGAAAATGCAAGTGATCCAGGAGAGGTATTAAGCTTTATCACTCACTTTCATTCCAACATCAATAATGGTCTAGATTAGTTTTGGGAAGAAGGGAGCTCCAAAAGAAAGCTGGTCTCTTTGCCACTCTGGTGTGTGCATACTCAACATTCAACCTCAGAGGGAAAAAATTAGAAATGATGCAACTCCATTATAAGCCTTCGTTTAGGGACTGATGTAGTTGACTGTATAAGCCAATAGTAAAATTGGCTTGGGTCACACAGGGTGGCACCGGAACAGTGATGGCTAATACTGTAAGTACTCCTTGCCAGGCACTGGCTAGTACTCTTCAGGCATTGCCTCATTGACTCCTCATTGCCACACCATAAAATGAGTGTTATTGTTACCCTCATTTCACAGATAGAGAAACTGAGACTCTTGTTCTTTGGCCAGGAGCACTGTTATACCAGCTTGTATAATGGAGACCTGGGACTTAGCCCAGAAGAATCTGACACCATATCCATGTCCATAACATTACTCTCTCTTGAGAGGGTGGACAAGTATAACCTGACAGGGGTAAGGGCTATGAGAGATGAGCAGTTTGCAATGACAGCAAAATGTGCTTCACAAAGTGCCAGGTGATTAAGAACCAAGTATATGTGTGTCAGGGGATCACAGACTGAACCTATAGGTTGATTTTTCTATACGTAGGCACTGTATAGTCTAGCAAGTAAATATTACCTTTGTGCATCGTTAGTTTCATTTTTCACTTCTATTTTCAGCTGTAAAATGTGTTCTTTCCTTTCCAGAGAAAGGTATTTCCTAAATATTTGATCTTGCAATGTACACCCATATCCTGGCCTCCAACACTGGGTGTTATTTTTTAAGGTAACAAATTCTCTATGCCACAAGGAAACCATTTGGCATTGTGGTGTGGGGGTGTGGGAGGTGGTAGGAGCAGAGGAAAAAGCTTGCCTCTCTTTCGATGAGGGCTTTGACCTTGGCTACAAGTACTTACCCTTCTCCTCCCTCTCCCCAGGCTTCAGTTGTTCCAGGCTTTCCATACAGTACTGGATGTGTACACATGTCTTAAGGAGGAGAACTGTGTTCCTTCTCTGCATAATGTTTTGTACATGTGGACACTCAATGTCGATTTAGTGCTTGATTTACTCTGGACAAGATTCCTCTCTGTGACCACAAATATTTCCTTTGGAAGCAATTAAGAGTGCAGTGAATTAGTTAATTACAGTGTATTTGTAAGAGTGGAAAAACTTGGAAACAATCTAAATACTGAACAAAAATGTCAGTTAAATAATACTATTGCAAAACATTCCAAGAGCCTCACATGTATGAAGTCATTTGTTCCAGAACAGCCCTAGGAAGGAAGTACTGCTAGACCCATTTTACAGGGGAAGAAACTAAAAGCAAAAAGATTTGTTCACTTGCCTATATTTTCACAGCCAGCATGTGTGGGATTTGAACCCCAGCAGCTTAACTTGAACATTTGTTCTCTTAGCCACTCCATGGATAAATAGACCTCATTAATATAAGGAAATGCAACATACCTGAATTATATTAAAGAGGAATATTTGTGACATGGAAAAAACTATCCAAAGGAAAAACAATGTATGGCTCCATGTTTTTTAAAAAGATAGGTATATACTTGAACAAAAAAAGAGACTGTAGAGGATCATGCCAAAATGTTGACAGTAGCTCCCTCCAGGATATGAGATTATAGATAAGTATCTTTTTTATTTTTATTTGTTTATTTGGCTAGAGATGTGGAGAACTAAGATCCTGAGCAGGTATTCTCTGTTCTGTGGGCAACTATACCCCAGACACAGACTTGGATCCCACTTCTTAGAGAACGCCTCTCAGAAAACTCTCTGGATTAGCTCTCCCATCCAGCCCCAAGGTGCTTCTCTGTTCATCTGAAAGCCTCTCAACTCTCAAGTTGTTCTCCACCTGCAGAAATTCCCCGTCCAGTGTCTCAAGCCCAAATGTATTGCATTGTCCTCTCCCAATCCGAAGTACACAGCTAGGGGCAATGAGGTCATGGGTACAGTTTAACACTGGCATTCTAGGACTGCATCCCATTCTTTAAATTCCTAACCTGTGGGATCGCCTGTGTATAAGAGTGGGTATCTAAAACAAGGCAACAGTGACTGGCAAACCAAAAATTGGAAGGGATGAGTCAGAAGGCCTGGCAAGCTACTTTACCTCTGCCAAGCGTCCCCTAGGGCCATGCCTTCTCATAGGAACATCAGTGTGGTAGTTATGCATTGGTTCAACTTAGCTGCAGTGGAACCATATTGGCCAGTATTGCATTTCCTGTGTGGCCCTAGGCTGGGGTTGTCCACAATAGGTATTTGGGGAGCATTGAAAGGAGGAAGTAGCAGCTCTCATGCTGGGAAGATCAGCTTGTACACATTTCCACCAACCTACCAGTTTATCCTATTGAGGGACCACTGCTCCTCCAACTCTACTTCCTTTTCCTTTCTCCTCTTCCTCCTCCTCCAGCTCCTCTGAGCCCTGGGCAAAGCACATAGCCAACTTTGCAGAAAAGATTCCAGACTTATGGAAGAAAAAATAGGAGGAACCCTACATGAGATAGGAGTAGGGAATAAGTTCCTGAGCAAATCTCCAGTAGCCCAGGAAGTGCAACAGTCACTTAATCAATGGGACCTGATCAGGCTCAAAAGCTTCTGTACAGACAAAAACACCGTTCTCAGAGTCAATAGACCCCCTTCAAACTGGGAGATGATTTTTGCCAGCTACAACTCAGACAGAGGCCTAATTTCTAGAACCTACAGAGAACTCAAAAAAATTAATAACAAAAACCCAAAATGCCCCCTCACAAAATGGGGAACTCAAAAGAGAATTCACAGAGGAGGAAACACAAATGGCCCTTTCTCACCTGAGAAAGTGCTCAGCATCCTTAAGCATCAGGGAAATGCAAACCAAAACCACAATGAGATACCACCTTACTCCAGTCAGAATGGCAATCATAAAGAAAAACAACAACAATCGTTGCTGGTGAGAATGCGGAGAAAAAGGAACCCTCATTCACTGCTGGTGGGATTGCAAACTTGTTCAACCACTATGGAAAGCAGTGTGGAGACTCCTGAGCAGAATGGACATAGAACTACCAATGGACCCAGCTATCCCTCTACTAGGCATCTATCCACAAGATGTCACATCTCGTCACAGAAACATTTGTACAACTATATTTATAGCAACTCAATTCATAATAGCCAAGAATTGAAATCAACCCAAATGCCCATCCATGGACAGCGAAACTGTGGTATATTTACACGATGGAATTTTACTCAGCTGAAAGGAAAAATTACATATCGAAATTTAGGAAAAAATGGTCTGACTTCAAGCAGATCTTACTAAGTGAACACTCAAAAGAACAGAGAATTGAATGCCACATATTCTCCCTCATATGAGGTCCTTAACCAGGATAACCATAAACTCTATGCTGACTAGTAGAAAGAACTGAGAGGTTATAAATGAGGGGTAAGGGATGGGGAGAGGGGAATGGCTCAAGCATGAGGCTAAACCAAATTAGCTTCAAAAACATAAAATCCTCACGAGCATACTGTAAACTATTGTGCAAGTAGTGGGCGTTGACTGGCAAGAGGGGCCATGAGTAGTAGGGGAGAGAGTATAAGCCTGTGAATAATTGATCTGTCTGACAACCCCTGGTCCCAGGCACCAGTTCCTTTCCTCACTGAGCTGTTGACCAAAGTGACCCATGAAGTCCCAAAAACAAGACAGAATACTGTCAAAGCCCTTGAATGCCCTCCCCAGGCCTGAGGCAAAACCCTGTTGCTGAAAAAACCACAGAATGCCATCGATCAGCATCGAGAGACACTTCGAGGTCTGTAATGGTAACCAGCCCCCATATGCCAGTTAGTACAGTGCTGGAGGCTGCCGGGGAAGCTGATCAATGACAGCTGGAGTAAACAGAGACCACTGCATGAAACACAGTCTATGTGGCCATGAATAGGCTGACCACACCTCCTACTGGGAGAGAATAGCAAACCAAGAAAGGAGCACTAGTGCAATGGAGGAGTCTGGGCCTGGGGGAGAAAATCAACAACTTTTAAATTTGGCCAAATATTCCACTTAGTGTGGGGGAGCCCTTGACTGGAACTGGTGATTCAGGGTGATGGGCACCGGATCCCGTACTCTTGGGCTCACTTCTTCCTCAACCCCACAATCAAACCTTATGATGTGGCAGTGCAATGTTCCCCTCTCTTACCAGGTTCTTAATATTGGTAGTGGCAGACACAAGGTTGTTGAATTACTGAGTACATACCATCATTCAATACCACCTAATGACTATCAGCTTTCAACCCAGCTAAGAGCCTACTCCTCAGAATCAGAATAGGTAGAGAACAAGTTCTTCCTGATATGAGTTGTAGGAACATGAATACCTGACTTTATCCACCCCCCATGCCTAGTTTCTACAACATAGAGGTAATTATGAAACTTAATTCCATAGAGTATTTGTGATAATCAAATGAAATCATCCAGGTAACACATGTGGCTCATGAGATGTGCTCATTGCATGCCATCTATTAGCATCTTCCATCCCAAGAAGGATGAAGCACCAGCTGAGTACCTGCTCTGTTCTCTGAACTCACCACAGCCTGCCAGAGAAGTGTCACTCCAGTTTCACAAGTTCAGAATGACAGCTAAGAGGTTAACTGTCTTTCTTGAGAAGAGAGGCAAAGAGATCCACAGACAGCCCCCCACCCTGCCCTGCTCAAGGCCATATGTGGGGTCCTGATTTGAGGTTTAAGTAAAGAGCCAGAGGTATGTGGTCCTACCCATCATTGTCTGAATATTCGCTGACAAGTGAAATCTCTCTCTGCCCGAAGCAAGTTTTCCTTCTGACTTGGACAGGGCTCAGCCTTTTCTTTCGACAGCATGAAATTCCTGGAGAAATTTCAGCTTCTTGTCTAATAGCCAAAGGAAAGGCACTACCTACCTGCCAGGCCAATTACAGAGCTGGGCCATAGGAGATGTACCAGTTTTTAGTGTGCAAACATGGTTATGACAAAGAGGTTAGCATTCTTGCCTAAGATTGCTTGATCAATAAATGAAAGGCATCAGGGCGTGGTGACACACAGCTTTAATCCTAGCACTCCAGAGGCAGAGGTAGGAAGACCATAAATTCAAGGCCACCCTGAGACTACATAGTGAATTCCAGGTCAGCCCAAAGCTAGATTGAGTCCCTACCTAGAAAAACAAAAATAAATAATTAAATGAATTATAGGCTTGGAATTTACTCAGTTCTACACAAACCCAGAGGCTGTGCAGAGCCCCCTACAGCACAAGACATTTCAGACTGTAGAACTAAAGTGGAGTGGAGAGAAGGGCTTTACAGCCCATGTGAAAATGTCAGATCCTCTGCTGGCTGAGCTCTCCCTTATATCATATATAAACCTTGCCCCCCACTCCCTTTGTCTAGAAGCCAGAGGAAAGACCAGATCTGCCTAACACCACGGCTCTCCTTATATATTGCATTTAAAGAAAATCTTTTGGCAGCTAGGCCCAATTCCAATCCCCAGGAGAAGCCAGAGCATGGTGTGGGAGGAGAATTCAGTCCTTGTCTATAGCACCTTAAATTACTAGTATCACTTAGTCCCCAAAGACAAAAAGGCACAGGATGGCTTCTGGCCTGCTCCAGGAACTGGCCCTCCTGGTGAGAGAATCCATATACTATGTGTGAACTCAACCACCTCAGAAAATCACATAACTATCCTGCACCTCTGCTTGTTCATGGAAAAGATGAGGCTGCATGGTCTCATCTCTTCTGAGTCTTTGCCAAAGGAAGCTGATACCAAGGGAAGAATATCAAAATGATATTCTGATTACACATTAAGGTCCTGAGAAAGTTTGCTTCAGAGTTCAATGGTGGGTGAATGGGGGCAGGAGAAGGTAACAAAAGGGGATTATAGGAAATGATGATCAAAATACATGTATGAACATTGTTAATTTAAAAAGAAAGTTTGGGGCTGGAAAGATGTCTCAGCAGTTAAGGCACTTGCTTGAAAAGCCTAACAACTGGGGTTCAATTCCACAATTCCCACGTAAAGCCAGATGCACAGGGTGGCACATACATCATGTATCTGGAGTTAATTTCAGTAGCTAGAGGCCCTGGTGTGCCCTCTCTCTCTCTCTCTCTCTCTCTCTCTCTCTCTCTCTCTCTCTCTCTCTCTCTTTCTGTTTGAAAATAAACAAAAATACTTTGAGGCTGGAGAGATTGCTCAGCAGTTAAGGCACTTGCCTCTAGAGCCTAAAACTAAGGACCTGGGTTCAATTCTCTAGTACCCCCGTAAGCCAGATGCACAAAGTGAAGCATGCATCTGGAGATTATCTGCAGTGGCTAAAGGGCCTTGGCATGCCCCATATTCATTCTCTCTCTCTTTCTCTTTCTCACTCTCTCTCTCTTTCTGTTTACATATAAATAAAACATTTTTAAGTGAAAGTTTGCTTCATAGTAACCTGCAGAACCCAGAAGAAGCCCTTCCATCAAGGCACAGACATAGCCCAACACTATGTCCACTTTTTTGGGTGTTCAAAGTCTATAGCAAAAATAAAGCCATTCCTGCATGAATTCATTAATTCATTTCCTAGGACTTCCATACCAAATTGTCACTAATCAGGTGGTTCAAACAATAGAAATTTAACCGTAGGCCGATGGCTGAGATCCTGGCAAGAGAGGAGCCACCACAGTCATATCGTGGAGAACCCAACAGACAATGACAGATGAACAAGGGACCTATAACCACAGCCATTCAATCAACACAGGATAGGCCAATGAGACAGAAACCAAGGATTTTCGACACAAAGACCCCTAAGCTCACAACATTAAAGCAGCCTTAATACTCACCCACCACAACTCAGGGAACTGAGTGGAAGAGGGGGCGAAAAGATTGTGAGAGCCGTGGTGGGGGAGACTGTCCAGAGGCTTGGCACCCTTCAGTAACAACACACTTGGGCCAGGAGGACCGGGCTGACTACTAGGCTATCCAGGATCCCTTGCCACAAGGACTAATACAGACAGCCCACGGAGGAGGATATCCAACTGATCGGGGATGGGGAGGGGGGGGAATTGGGGAATTGGGGATAACAACTCATTATTTGCCCACTAAATAATGTAACTCATTATGGACAATAAATATATATTTTAAAAATCAATAGAAATTTATTCTCTTTAGTAGGTACAGGTTCAAAACAAGACAGGGTCATGCACATTCAGGGACTCTAGGAAGTTTCATTCTTCACCTCTTTCGGTATCTGATGGCTGGAGGTATTCCTTGGCTTATGGCCACATCACTCCAATCACTGTCTTTGGTCACATTGCCTTCTCCTTTCTTAATTACCAAATCTCCCTCTGCTTCACTCTTACAATGATACTTGACATTGGATTTAGGAGTCATCAAATAATCCAAGTTGATTTCTTCATCTCATGATCCTTAAATTAGCTACCTTTGCAAAGACCCTTGTCCAAACAAGCTAACATTCACATGTTCTTTGGAGTCACAAGTTCACAGGCATACAGTGGGGGAAACCATCATCCATTAAGCCTGTCACACTATCCTAACCAACACTAATGGCCCTTCAGCCACTTTTTTCTGAATCTCAATCTAGCACATGAATTCCTGAAACTTTAGGATTCTCTCTCTTTCTCTGTTTCTTCACTTATGAAACTGAAGTCATGACTATTTTAAGACTTGCCTAAGTGCTCAATGAGTCTAGCTCAGTCACTGAACTCTAGATAGTATGCCTCAATACAATCTCATTCCTAGAAGTCAAATGGTAACCTTGGGAAATTTTAGTTTTGCTTTTATGTGTTTGAGGGTGCTGTGTGTGTGTGTGTGTGTGTGTGTGTTGTATGTATGTATGTATGTATGTATATGTGCTGATACAGCACCCCTGAGGCAGCTGAAGAAAAACACTGGAAGCCCCATCCATCTCTCGCCCACCTGTTTTTTGGTTTTTGGGGTTTTTTTTTCCTTATGATACAGGACCAGCAATTCTTAGGCCACTGCTTCCCACAGCACTGAAGTTCCAGAGGTTTGTGGCCATGTCCAGCTGTTTATTTGGGCTCTGGAGATTTGAACTCAGGCAGTCTCAGGCTCTTTCAGGCCCTCGTGCTTTCACAAGAAGGAAGCACACTTAACCACTGAGCCATCTCTCCAGCCCTCATGTCTGGTTTTCAAATGAAATGCTTTAATGCTTAAAGAAGTACTTAAAGAAGTAAACTGGCCAAACCTAGTCAGCCAAGGGTGGATCTGACTTCAATTCCCTAGTCCATTCTCTCTCATCTCCTCCCTAACTCCTCTACCACCCACTGGAGCAAGACAGAAGATGTGTTCTCAAAGGAAGCTTCAGAATGTTTGCTTTGACATGTCTTCCAGAGCCTTCCTTTTCAAACCAGCTTTATAATTGTTCTTTCCTTTCCTCCTACCCTTCTTTGAATGCATTCTAAGCTCTCTAGGACTTTCAAACCAGTCCTGAGAGTAAACCTCTTTCTCTAGCCATCAGAAGCCAGCTTTCTACTCTTGTTCTAACCACAGCCTTTCCTTCCTATTTCATCTGGCACCCAGTCTGTGATCTCTTCTCCTTGTAACCTCTGGTTCTTCTGAACTATGGAGAAAAGCAGATGGCAGTTCAGACTGTCTTTGTGCTTGGACCTGATCCTTCCCAATGTCCTATAGTGTGTACCCCTCCTAGAATTCCATGCCAGTTGCTTCCAGCTTGTTTCCATGCCATACTGGAAATCATGTTAGCCTAGAGTTCTGTGTAGCCTGAAAATTTTTGGTTTTCAGTGAAACATGGGTCAGATAGCCCTTTGCCTAATAACATATTAAGTCAGGCCATCTCATTGGTTGCCTTAAAGTTCTTTTTTCAAGATGATTCGGTTCTGGTTTCAGATCCAAGGATCTTTAATGAAGACACCTTTGGCCAGCCTGAACCAGTCTATCCCTGTACCAAGTAGAAAAGCATGCAAGCTACACTGGTGGAAGAATTCCAAATTGTTACATTACCCAAAACCAAATGAATGCCCTATAACTAATTAACATTTAGTCCTAGTTCATTCTATCCCTCAAGCTGTTGATTAGGCTAATTTCCAAGCCAAAGGAGGAGGAGGTGTTATAACTAATCATTACCAGCCTCAGAGGGAGGCTTCATAATGCATCTGGATAGGAACATAGCAAGGGAAATCAAGGGGCTGACATAGCCCATAGAAGGACACCTTCCTAGTGGTGACTCTCAGTAACACGCCAAATGATATCCACTGGCAAGGTGGTGCTGGGGAATCAAGAACTCAGCAGAGTCTTCAAGGATAGCAAAACATTACCGGCAATCTCTCCATATGACCCTATGGAAGCCGCTCTGAGCTGCTAGAGTATGGAGGTCAAAGCTCAAGTGTCATGTTTTCAAAGTCTGCCATTTTTGCCTCTTTCCACAGCAGATTCTAATTTTCTACCCTGTTTCATGTTTCGTTCAACTTACATAAACATTTTGTGCAATGAATGAAACTTTACTATTTTACAATTATTCTCCCCACATTTACCATTTATTTAAAGTGCCACCCAGAGCACTTCCCAACCATTCTGCCTTAAGACATAACTTTTGAGCAAATTCTTCTAATGAAAAGTTATCAGAAGTTACAGGAGTCAAGTAGAAGTTTCTGGTGAGGTCATTTTTTTAAAAAACTGTAATTCTTCTGCCACATAATTCAGATGGAACATCCACAAAATGGAGAGGTATCCATCAATCAACTTGGGACTCTGAGTAGCTTTATGAAGCAGAATTTCCCACTGGCATGTTCTGGATATATAGTGTGATCAAGATTATAATATGAAACCCCAAGTATTTGGAAGTCATTGTCATAGTACAACATTGCCCTTTCTGGCTAACAGCTTTCTGTGATGTGCAATGAAGGGTTAGCCAAGTTCCTATTGTTAAATTAACTTCCATTCTATTTAGAGTGATATCTGTCAATGTTTGTAACTCATGAGAGGACAGGTTGTAGCTATACAATGTGATAGAGTCATGTTGAGAATATTTATCTAGTTTGTGTAGCATATGAGTTGTTACTTGCTCTACATAAATCTGTAGTAGTATCCATTGCAACAGATTCTGTGGTTGAAATACCCTAAAACACATTTCTCTCTTTAAAATCTGCTGGAAATGTCTCTGTTTATGTGCAAACTATGCTCATGTGGAGGAACCAAGAGGATGTGAACAATCTCCCGAATGAGCCTGGAAAGTGGAGTGTTTAGAACCTCTTCAAGCTAGTGGGCAAGTAGCCCTCTTGGCATATGGATTGCTGCATCTTTTTCCAGGTACCCAGCATTCATATCTGCTACTGTTAGCCACTGGGAGAGGACAGCGAGGAAAAGGCCAAACCCACTTGCAGCTTCTCCTTTCTCTCACAGGCATCTTTCACGGACACTGCAGGAGAGAGGTGTATCAACTACTTAACCACATCTCCCATGGTCCATATCCCTTTCCAATGCCTCCAGAACACCAAACAGAGAGACATTTAAATAAATAGAGGGGTGCATAAAGCCTCTTTCATCAGACATGATACCCCTCAGATCATATATCTTTCTAAATAAAAATATATTTGCAATATTATTTTAATATTATATTAATAATTTTAAAAGCTCAAAATGTGGTTACATTCTTTTGTTCAATTATACATTAATAATATTTGTAATGAAGCAGTGATCACTAAAGACCAGGAAGAGTAAGAGGAGGGAGAAATGAGAGATATTATTATCAGGTACCAAGATGCATTTAGATAGAAGGAATATTCTAGTGCTATATGGCACAATATGGTAACTAACATTACAAAATCACTAGAAGAGTGCAAAAGTTCCCAACCTGGAGAAAATATAAATATTTAAGAAGATTGAAATTCTAATTAATCTGATTTGTTAATGATCAAATATCTGTAGTATGCATGTACCCAATGATCAGGCTGTACCCCATAAATATGTGCAAAATAAAATGAAATGTAAAAAAAATGAAAGGATATTGAATCCAAAACCAGATACACAGAGCCTTATGGTCATAGGAAACAAAAATAACTTCAACTTCAATTTCTATCTCTCTGTTTTGATGCAGCGTAGTATGATAGTGTACTCAATGACTTTCAAGCACAAAGACATCTTGTATTAAGATAAAATTTAAGGAGGAAATGGAATATAAATGTTTCCAAGGAGAAAAGCAAATGTTGCACATCTTTAACTGCTAAAAGCGGGGTTTTTATATATTTTTGAAGGGATAATAGAAGGTAGATAGCTATGGTGCTTATATTTCACTGGAAACTTTTAAAATAATGATGCAACAGTTTTATTTTAAACTGTCAAGATTTACAAAGCACAAGAAATTACATCATTTTCAACCACTTAAACTTATGAAAATTTCTGTATATTAACTTGAAAATGTCTGAGCTATTCTTTCTCAAAACAGGGGGGAGAGATGCAAGTAAATCCGTGTCGAAGGTCCTGTCTCAGCACAGCTGAGGCCCTGGAAGACCCATGTTCAGCTGCAGGATGTGGCTGGTGCCTCTCCCCAGCCCCAATAATACGAAGGCTTCTGCTCTGCCTGGAGAAGGTTGGGAGCCCAGACCTTGACCTGTGAAGGAATGTTTGTGTGAGACAAATACATCTAGTTTTCTACCTCTGTCTTCTCTCCCCAAGATGACCTGGAACATTTTGCTTTCCTTTTCAAGGTTTTTAATCTCCTTGAGATATTTGCAAAGTATCACTTTATTATCCAAAATCCCCATAGACATGGAGAACATCCCCGGGATACTGCCACCCATGCACTCTCAGGTAACCTTTGGGCCCCAGGTTACTTGTATTTTATTCCATGACAGAATCATTCCATTTTAAAGTAGATTTTTAATCCAGAAAGGCCGAACAGAGCCAACACTGAAACTTCACTGCCCGCATCTACTCTTTCAAAGATTTAGTTGTCTCAGACTCTAAATTCTTTCAGTCTGGCCTTCCACCAGGATTTACTGGACAGATCTGGATGTACTGTATTTTTGTTTACAGTGGGGAAGCCAAAGGTCAGATATCAGAATGTTCAAAGCTTGTATCTATCACTGTCTGGCTTCTTTTCTGAGTATTGTTCCCTTCAACTGTAAACTGGGGAACTCCAAAGAATAAGTCTAGGTACATAATGAAATGTCGGTATGAAAATGTTTGATAAGAAAAGAATAGAAACAGTAAGTTATTTATTACCAGAAAGATGAATTTTTTTCATATCTTGAATAATAGTCTCATTGCACCCAATTATTGCTCCTGGTCCCACCTAACTACCATTAACTACAATTCCAACAGCTCTTGTGAATGACGATCCACTATAATGCAGAGAGGGTATTTGAAACCAATCTTCAGAAATGGAAGACAAGGAGATTCAATACATCCATAATGCCAGCCTGCCTCTTAAACTCTCATAACCAAATTCTGCCAAATTTCTCCAAAAAATGAAATGAAAGTTCAGTAATTTTATCAGAGTGACCATTTGATTTTGAAATGTTTCCTTAAAACTCTGAAAGTAAACGTATCTGCTGCCACATCTAAGCATTTGGCAAAGGCCCCACCCATGCCATGTTCTGAGACAACAGAGCAGTAAGCTCCATTTCTTGAGAGCCAACGATGGTGCCAAAGGCTTGGAGAACATGGGAATAAAATCATTTCCCATCTTCCATCTTCTGCTAAATGATCAAATCATGAATGTTAAAGACAGATCAGAGATTTATGTTCAACTTCCAAATGTGCTGGTTCAGCCCCACACTGGGAAAGTCATGGTTGTGCCACCAAGGGAACAACTGGACTGCTTGCAAATGGAGTGGAGAAATGACATCTTAAAAGAAGTGCCTGGTACTACCACACAGTATCCAGGTAAGCAAACCAGCTTTTGCCATCTACTATTTCTTCTTCACATATATCCCATGCCATTTTGTTCATGTGTTCTACCCACACATTGGCACCGACACCAACATGATGTTCTATGAGAGGTAAGAGCTCGAATCCCCAGCACAGGGACGCTCCTCCTTCTCAGAGCCCAGAGCTAAGTCCTCCTCCCTCCCCACACCAAAGTATCGGCTTTCAAGATTTGCATCTCATCCTTGAAGGCCTGGTTCAAGAGCCACACATGACTCGATCTCCTCTTCCTCTGTGCCAGGGCACTGGTCACATTGCTGTGGGCATTTGTTTACCTCCTAGATTCCCAACTAAACGTTGAGCAACTTAGAGGGAAGACCCACATCTGCTTACCTTTGAAGTTCTTTTACCAAGCATGATGCTTGGCTATTGGAAGTGCTGGGTAAATATTTGACGAATGAATGAACTCTCTTACTGTCCCTGGAGGTGACAGAGAGTTAATTCAAAGATGCATATTGCTAATGGTGCAATTTCAGGCTGGTAAAGGAGAAATTTTGGGACCAAGAGACCTGCCCTACTTCTTTCAATCACTTCACAGAAGTATCTACATGAAAGACTGGCCTTGAGCTGGTAGATAATGTTCCTGAAAAATCTCCCTGGGAGGTTCCCCGGGGAATTAGTTCAAAGGGAGGTTGCCCTCTCATCATTGTCCAGTGACTTAGCTAAACAGATCCTGTCCTGGGGGGCTGGGTCTCTGCATGAGTGCTTTGACTTGCTTTTCCATTAAGAGGCATCTGTTGTGTGTGCCAAAGGCCCCGCAGACCATCTATCACAGCCTCTGTCTTTGGTAATTCCTACCCACAAAGGTGTGTTTACTTGCATAACACTTGAAGCCCTTACATTTAAAGCTAGATTTGTCCATTTCCCTTCTTTTACAAAAGTCATGAGAAATGATGTCCCTCTAAACATGTGGGCCTGAGACAATCAGGACATTGCTGTGAAGGTGGACTCGATCCCTAGGAAATGACTCTGGATGAGGAAAAAAATGTATATCCAACAATAAAAAAGAAATGTCATACAAGCCAGACCTGCCGTTACAGTGACTGGAAATAGACACTTGAAGCTGTCAAAGCAGAGCTCCTGTGCTCCAGCTGCTGGACACATGTCTAGCATCCTATTCAGCATGGGTCCAGCCATCTCTAGGAACAGTTCTAAAATCCTAGCTCTTTGTGGTTCATTGGCTTATCAAAAGCTCTCTTTGAATACATTGCTTATTTTGAAAATAGAACTTTCCATGCTAACTTTGAAAGCATATCCTGACAACAAAGATAAGAAAACAATACCCAAAAAGCAGCTTTCAGAATTTACTGTTGTCTGTGAGCAATAAGGAGGCTTCCTAAAATGAGAAGGTTGGGTCACCCTTTCAGGGAAGGTCCTGCTGTTATGATATTGGATTAATAGCCACCCACTCAGTGTCATGCATGTGATTATAAAAGTCTCCAAAGGCTCCATCAGCGTGCCATAATGACTCAAATTCCATGAATGGAAATATAATATTTAGGTTAAACAGTGATTCATTAAATATCCTACTTTAGAGTGCAATGCCCTTTTAAGAAAGAATTCCTTGCATTATTAAGTCATCTCAACTCACAAGGAATTATTCTGTTGTGGCTCTCCTCTCAGTATGTAAGGGCCTGGTCTGTGCCCAGTGAATAGGCTTGGTCATTATTTGTCTGCTTTGAGGGGTGTTTTAGGGAATGGGATAGGGATAGAGGAAGAAGGCAGCTGGAATGACAGAAAATATCAGGAAGTAGTTGTTGTGGTCCCAAAGAAAATATTTGCAGCTTCACAATTTTGCCTCAGATGACACACCCAGAGTCCACCTAGAGGAACTATTTTCCAGTGGTTTAGCTTAATCAGCCTCAAATTTTAACTTGCCAAGTCATCACCTGGGGATCTTGTTAAAGTACAGCTTCTGACTCACTATGTCCCTGTGGAGCCTGAGATCCTGCATTTCTTGCAGATGAAGGTGATGCAGCTGGTTCCCTACACTGTATTTGGTGAGTGGGAGGTGTGATGATGATGGCTATTTTTAATTGTCAACTTGATTGGCTTGAGAAATGCCTAGGGGATTGGTGATATACACTTCAAGGTATGCATGTGTTGCCATTTTCAGAGACAATTAGATATGAGGTCTCTGATTAGCTGCTGGAATGATATTACTGGAAGGTGGGGAAAGACAGGAAGCATAGTTGGAGGAAGTAGGTCACTGGGGAACCATCTTTCAAGGGCATATGTCACCCTGGCTCCTTCCTGTATGTTCCTTTTCTCTGCTTCCCATCTGCCAAGAAGTAACCACCAGCCTCCATCACATGATCCTGCTACCAAGATGATCTCCTCAAGTTCATGGGGGCCAAGCCACCATATACTGAACCTCTGAAATCACAGGGACAAGTAAAAAGGGCTCCCTTTTCATTGTTTCATCAGGCATTTGGTGATGGGGACAAGAAAAGCTAACTACTATAAGCACTACACAGAACATCTGAGTGTCTTCAGAACTTTGTGCTATTCATCCAGTGGAGCAGAGTCAAGAGCCAAAGGAAATCCCTCTCTGCTGGTATCTGTAAGAACCAGTTCTGCAGTGTAGCCCTCCTAATCTGCACAACGGGGGAGCACTGCCCCTTCCCAAGAGTGTCACATCTGGATTGGGACCATCCCATTTTCCTCATTGCACCTCCAGAGTCCCAAGGGCATTTTAGTATATCAGATGCCTTTTAACTACTAGTTTTAAGACTGAGTTGCACTCTGGGCTCACTTTAACCCCAGCTGACTCTGAAATACCATCAGTGACAGTGGGCCCAGGGCAGAGATTGATGTCATCAGCAATACAAGTGATACAAATCCTACTGCCTCATGTTGATATGTGCAGAAGATTAAAATTCCTCACCAGTCTACCCAACAATTAAGTCTTTCTCCTTTGAAGAGCTCGAGGAGGTAAGAGTATACAGTGACTGGAAGATTAAGGTGTCTCATGACAAGACCCAGTCATTGGCAGACGTGTATCTGCTCTTGTGTACAAACAGGGCCAAGAGCTCAGGAAGCTTTGATTAGTGAAACTTTGCCCAGGAAGTAACCAACTCTACATGCCCTGACTCTGAGGACACGCATACCAAAATGGTAGACAGAACATTTTAGTCAAAACAAAGAAGTCATCTTTGTCTACCCTCTTGCTTCATGGGTAGAAATTGTGCCTTGGTTTCTGGCACATCTGTCTCCCACAGGGTACCCAGAATCTTCTTGTGCTAAAACTACTCTCTACTATCTGAAGACCAACCAGGGCCTCTGAGGACCGTTTCCTTTCTCCTGGTCAGGAGCTGACTGATCACTAACAGGTACCTGATAATGACTCACAGTGTTACCCTTCTCTAGCATTGACTTTTCAAAGCTAGGCGACAAAGAGACAAAATCCAACTCAAGAAACATGCCACCCATTCTTACATCGTAGCCAACAAAAGAACTATGGGCTGACCTCTAAAAGTCTGTGGAGTGACCACAGCCTCTCTTCCCTGGATGTCCATTCTTCCCTGCCCCCATGTCTCCACAGGAGAGGCTTCTTGGATTCAGTCTGTGTGGTATTGCTTCAAAATTTAACTGTAAACTTTCCAAGCAGCCAAGCATTGTTAATTCCACAAAGCTGTGAATGCACAGAATCTCAATACAGCACTTTAATGTGAGAAGTCACAGCTTTTGGGCTAGAAGAGTCCTTGAGAACCATTCCCAATTCAACCCCCTGTTTATCAGCAAAGAAAATAAAATCCAAAGGGTGTTAAAATGGATGATTCTCAAGACAGCAAAATTAGGACCAGAAGCTTCCTGTTCCCCTAAAGCCCAAGATCCACAGTATCTCCCCTCAAGGAGAAAGACATCACAGCCAAAAAAGATTTAGAATAGGCATGAAGAATTTGCAATGAAGATGATTAAATACTAGAACAGACAGCCACAGGGGATTGTGAAATGGCCCTCCCTGGAGACCTGTTAAAATAGGTCAGTTAACCATCTGTCTGGGATGGTTTAAGTACAGTCCTGCCTTGAGGTAAGAAAACACTATCACATTTTTGGTGTGAATACATGTATATCCCAGGTTGAATCTGGGTACATCCCCACTAGGATCCAGATGAATCCATGCTGTTGAGAGGATAGAAAGCCACAGGGCTCTGACTTAGGTGGGAAGGTCCCTGCATGGAAGAGTTTGTGCTGGGGTTTCTGGGAGCAAAAGGAAATAGAAGAAATGGAGATGCCTATTTCCCAGAATCCCAGGGATGCCTTGAAACACCTTCTTACTCACTCCCTGCCCTGTCAAAACAGACTGCCACTATTATGGGCAAAACCAAGGACTCCAACAAACACAGGCACGTAGCATCCTGCTTGGTTTCCAACAACAAAGCATATCACCCAGTAGGAGGCAAAACAGCTTCCCCATTTCTTTAAAAGATTCAGAACAGTGGCTGTAGAGATGGCTCAGCAGGTAAGGCATTTGCCTGCAAAGCATAACCACCCAAGTTCAATTCCCCAGTACCCACATAAAGCCAGATGCACAGTGGTACATGCATCTGGAGTTCATTTGCAGCAGCTGGAGGCCCTAGTGTACCCATTCAGATTCATTCTCTCTCTCCCTCTCCTCTCTATCCCCTTCTGCTTGCATATAAATAAAAACATTTTTTTAAAAAAATTCAGAACTTCTCTGGCCAAATGAAAATTTCAGGCCTCCAGCTCCCTCTCAGGACTTTGAAGTTGGACACTTTGGAGCAGTAAGAGACTTTCCAGCAGAGGGAAGGCCCTGCCCTGTGAGATGGGTGGACCTCCATCCACCAGCAGGGGACACATCACTGAATGGATAACCTGGTTCCCTGAAGGTTAGCTCTGAGCCACCACTTCTCACACATTATTCACCTCCTTGAGAGGAAAGACTCTCTCTCTCTCTCTCTCTCTCTCTCTCTCTCTCTCTCTCTCTCTCTCTCTCTGTCTTTAACTTGCAAAATAATGGGTTCCATAATGACATTTTCATATATATAATCATTGTACCTTGCTTATATACACCCTTTTCCTCCACCATCCCTCCTTATCATCTCTCACTGGCTGGCCTCCTTCCTCTCCTGAAAGAGTCCCCATATTTTAATGACCTGTGGGGGAGGGGCATAGACATCTAGATTTTGTATATAAGAGCAAGCATGTGATATTTGTTTTTCTGAGTCTGGCTCATTTTGCTTAGCATGGTAATTTCCACTTCTGTTCACTGAGAGATCTCTTTATCCTTCACCTTGTTAGCTCCTAAGGTGGATTAGGTTTCACACATTGTCTTGTACTTTACAAATTAGGTTTATACATGGAATTAAAATAACCTGTTTGCATGTGTCTCTGCCCTTCTACCCATAGATTCTCTCTCTCTCTCTCTCTCTCTCTCTCTCTCTCTCTCTCTCTCTCTCTCTCTCTCTCTCACACACACACACACACACACACACACACACACACACACACTCCAGGACTCAGGATGGAAGGATGGACTCCAAGTCGGGGGTAGGGTGCTGAAATTTTGTTCTTGTCTATTTTAGCACGAGAGATCACCAGCAAGCTCTGTCCTATGGATTATAGTAAAAGACATATGCAGAGACCTGAAGACAAAACCCTATACCCCAAAAGAGCCAGGTAAGCCCTCAGGGGAGAAGAACTGGGATAAAGCTCAACTGGCCAGGACAAGGGATATAGTGGACACTTGTGTTGAAGGTATAAAAGTAGCTTGAGTTTGGAGACAAAAGGGATCAGTGTTCTGGGATCCAGAGTATCTAATGCCCACACATCCCACTTAACATTCCAGACAGGCTTTGCTGGGAACAGCTTCATGCAGGCACCTATGGAAACCTGGATGAGAACCCAGTTAGACACAGATTGAACTCTACCAGCCATGAGAAGTCCTGCCCACACATCCCTCAGCATACTCTATCAGTTGAGGATGAGGAGCCCAAATGCACCAGGCCAGCAGAACACCCCCCCCCCCCGGGATGGTCTGGCTCCATTAATATTCCAGACCCAGGTTGCTAAGCTGTTCTGTGGGGTCCCTTGACACTCCCCTCCACCACCCCGACCTGAAGTTTGAAGGCAGCATGATTAGACTGCCAATCCTTACTTTTGCACCAAAAAGGTTCTCAAAAGCAAGCCAGCCATTGTGGGGGGGGGATGATTTATAGGGCAAAAGATTCTCTTCCTGACATGTTATTATTTCCAGCACAAGGGCTTTAGCGATTGTTCAATCAGACCTAGTTCTATAAATATTTCTGATTTGAAAAGCCACATTCACATCCTCTACTTCAAAATCCAGGCCTGAGATCGCAGCAGCATCTCAGGGATATGGAACAGGAAGAAATCACAGCGCGATTGTTTGTACCAACCCCTGATGTTCTGGACCACTCGTCCATAATTCAAAGGACACAACAAGGTCGCTAATAAACACCACTGAACTGTGGCTCCTTTCACAAGTTCTGCATAAAAAGATATTGCAGAGCTAATGAACACCAAACAAATGTAATAGATTGGTTTGATTCTCTTCCGAACACCCACAAACACACTCACCTAATAACATTCCTATTTCCAGTGGGGTTTTATGCTTGTCAGTTATTCTGAAACATCAACCATCTGCACTTCAACTCCAACTGTAGTAAAGATATATTTGGTGGTCCAGTTAGTAAGAGAAGCAAAAAACAAGGTGCTAACTTTGTCTTGAGGCCTTTTTTTTTTCAGAGAAAAATAGGCAATTTTCAATATGCTCCTCCACAAGCATAATAAGCATTAGTCTCTTCCCAGTGGTGCCAAAGACCCTGGGCACTCAAAATTCTTGGATTTAGAGTCTTGTATCAGGATATTTAAATATCCCCAGTGAATCTATTTTGTATTAAGAACCTTTACTGTAGGGTAAAGAAAGCAGGAGAGGGAGGAAGCTAAAACCCAAGCAGATTGATAGTATATAGCTTTTCTTCCATACTGAATTAGGGTAGAATGAAAGTAAACCCATTCTTCAATCTTTTTTCCTTCTAAACAAAGACACAGGGCAGGAAGGAAGGACAGGAGATAGGAAAGCTATCTTCTAGAAAGGTTGCTGGACATCTAAGCTCACTATACTGCCCCAAAGCATGCTGCCTCCTCACTGTACTGCCCATACCCCCATGCTGCCTGCTCCTGGCCCTGCCCTCTGACTGCCCTTGCCCTATCCATCAAAACTAGGCCCACTATTTTTCAGGCAGAACTCCTTGCCCCCTACCCCTCAGTCAGGTCCCAAGAAAACAAATGGACATCCCAATTGTGAGGAGGATGAAAAGGTCTGCCTAGCTGGGGAAACTCAGGAATGGTCATGGGCAGTTAAGCAGCAGGTCTGTGAATCTCTGTCATAGAAGAAGCAATGTTTTGGTAGCAACTCCCATCAGGTAACCTCTGGGAAGGTCTAAGCAATATTGTCCTTCTTCGGGGACACGTTTTATTGGGTAGGGGGGGACATAGATTGCCTGTGGATCCCCACCCAACACAGAGAATAAAAGAGAAAGTCCAGAAAGTGAGGATAGAGCTACTTCTGTCTTCATGACCTCGCTCTTAATGAGGATGCATCTCCACCTTCCATCTGCTTCCCTCTGGCACTTTCTTGAGCCTTTCTGTTTCAGAAAAGTTCCCAGAGGTTAGGCCTGGGCAATTACTTCACTGCCCAACCATTCAGCCCCATGAATGGTGACCCCATGATTCTGCCCAGCAGATGTATGGCTGCACCCTGACCCCTTTCTAACAGATCTGCTTTGCTGGGACCTATGACTGGGATCTAGAAAGATGAGCACAGCCAAGAGCACATCTGGGACCATGGGAAAGACCAGGCAACAACACAGCATCCAAGTGAGGGTCAGAAGATCACCACAATAAAACAGAGATAGCCTGTCAGCTTGGGTCAGAAGATAAACTGCTAGTAAACTGATCTATGACGTTCTCAGTGTATGCGAATATGGGATTCAAAGGAAACAAAAACATGTTGACCAAGATTTTATCTTAAATCATATTCCTTTAACAGATGTGAATGTGAATGTGAATGTGAATGTGAATGTGAATGTGAATGTGAGGAAATAGATTCACTCATTCCAAGGAAGATGCTGAGGTTCCTCAGCATTGCAGCCATGCTCGAAAGAGAGCTCATCAGGCCTGGTTCAGATAGTGATTTTGCTGGGGTTTTTTTCTTTTTAAAAATATTTTATTTATTTATTTTTACTTTGGAAATATTAACTTTTTAACATTTTACTGATAGCTTCCATAATTATTAGACCATAAACCATTATGATTCCCTCCCCCATATTTCTTCCCCCTCTCAATTCATCTCTGTTTTGTTTCAATGTCATCATCTTTTCCTCCCATAATATGTAGGAATTATCAGGCACTGCAAAGTCATGGATATCATGGCCGTTTTGTGTCTGGAAGTTTGCATTGTAAGCAGTCCTACCCTTCCTTTGGTGATTTTGCTGTTCTTAAAGATTTCCTCTGCTGTTTGGATGTTCATATTTATTGACAAGGATCCACCCTATTAAAAAGAATGCTTCAACGTTTCTAAGTGATACTGTGACATATTGCTCTGATTACCAGCATTATGACCTCATTGCCAGGACCTAGCAAGCCCACAAATCTGCAAGGCTCCCATTTCAGGGTTCTTTGTCTCTCATATGTGACCACTGTTAGAGCTGGCAGCAATGAAGAAAGACTCACCGTGCCACCACGTGCATCCTCCACAAACCCAAGTGTCCTTTGGGACCAAATCATCCAGGCCCTGACATGCCTTCTACAAGCTATAGTCGCAGACACCTGGGTATACGATGGGTCTGACTGACAGTCAGGGAGGGAGACTCACAAGTAGACTGACTTCACAGACATATTGGGGACAGGTTTGCAACAGGACATGGAATCACAACATTGCTCCATTATCAATTCCTGAAGTTGAGGAGATAGAGAAGCTAGAAACCCCTATGAGAGACAGCCTCAGGAGTGGTGGGACACAAAGAAAGAGAATGACATACTTTAACCAAAATGCAACACAAAACCTATAAAAAGGAATAAGATATTGATTTATTATGCCATAATGTGGAGGAAAACATTATACTAAGTAAAATAAGCAAGACTCACAAGTTTACATACTGTATGGGTGTTTACATTTTATATGAAAAAAATACAGACTAGGTAAATCCATTGAGACAAAAAATAAATAAATAAACCAGAACAGTGGTTAACAGAGGCTAAGATGAGAAGGTAGTATGAATGAGTTCTTAATGGATACAGGATTTCCTTTGGGTTCATGGAAAAAATTATAGAGATAGTCGTGGTGGTTGTACATGGTGAATGTGCTGAATGTCACTGAATTTAATCAAATTTTAATTTTATATTAGATAAATATCAACTGTAAATTTTTAATGTAACATAAACATACTGATACAATCAACCAGTGACAAATGGTTTTGATAGAATGCTTGCTTGTGTTGGGTGTTTCTTCTTCCATTTGGTAAGCCCTATAAAACGAAGAAAGTCATTTCTAACCAGCAAGCTTTGTTTCCATTCAGCTATTTGCAATATAAGCCAAACATTACTTCCAGTTTACTCTCCAATCATATTACACTCCCCTCCACCCTCATGATAAAGATTTGAACACATATGAGAGATGTGGCCATCCTCTATACCAAAGACAGAGTAGAATGCAAGAGAATCAACACATTACAAAGCATCCAAGAAGACCCAGGATTCAAAGAGCTTGGTGCAAATTTTTGAGAGTATTTATTGACCATTTACTATTTGTCATACATGGCTTTCTTGCATGTGGTTCTTATTGCTGCACAAAGAACCCAACCAAAAGCAGCTGATGGTAGGAAAGGGCTTATTTTAGCTTAAAGACTTGAGGAGAAGCTCCATAATGGCAAGGGAAAATGATGGCATGAGCAGAGGCTGGACAGCACCTCCTGGCCAACATTAGGTGGACAACAGTAATAGGACAGTGTGCCAAACACTGGCAAGGGGAAGCTGGCTAGAACCCCCATAAGCCTGCACCCAACAACACCTCCAACAAGGGTCCAATTCCAAAATTGCCATCAGCTGGGGATCAAGCATTCAGAACACATAAGTTTATGGGGGACACCTGAAGCTAACCACCACATGCTGACTTATGTCATCATGATCTTAGCCACTGCAGACAAGAGGATGAGCTACAGGAGACCATAGAGCTAATAAAGGATGGGACAGAGTTTGGAGCCCAGCAAGTCTAAATTCATAGCCCACATGCTTAACTCTGTACTCCACAGTCTCTCTACAGAGAGGATGTTTTGTCTGAGGTTTTATTTTAGTTCCAAGATGGATGCAGATAGGGTCATTCTGGTCTTGGCTAAATCAAGGAACCCAGTAACTCATGGGAAAGTGAAAAGCCTTGGCCTGGGAGATGGAAGATTCATGATCTAGATCCATCTTAGTCTGCACATTATTGAGCACATTATAGAGCCTCCCTGATTCTCAGCATTTTCTACAAAAAAAATAAAAAGAAGTTGGAGTAGATCAATAGTTTTCCAAATATTTAATAAGTAGGCTTATTCTTCAAAGTCAACCTCATTTAAAAAGTCTGGTTTCTAAACAGATCAAAATGTGTTGGTGTTCTGGCTTAAGGTAGAGGAGACAGGATACAGAACCCCTCCCTGACGGGCAATTCCTCAAACGCGTTCCTAGAATCCCCTGGGCTTTGGAACAGTTGCAAACACTTGAATATCTAGTCAGATACTCTAAGGGTTCTTTTGAAAATCAAACCTAAAATTTTTTAATTAAAAAAATTCAAATACGTCTTGAGTCATTCCTTAACACTGGGAAGACCAATTCTGTTCTGATCATTTGGTCAGTGACAGCTGATGGATTGGTGGATTTAAGCAGTGAAGGTGAAGTCCCAGGTAAAATGTACAAAGTGATACTCTGAGGATAAGAAAGATGTTCAACACCCTAACCTTCCCAGGGATTGGCACACCTCTTAATTGCTCCAAGTAACCAGGCCATCAGAGCCCTCCCGGGAGACAGGCTGTTTGGCTCTTCATCTGTGTGTTCTCTCCGCATAGCTCTGGTCAGTAAGCTGAGGTTTGTGTCTACCAAAATAATTAATGCCACATAATTCTTCATAAAACTTGTTGCTGATTCCTCACTTCACCCTCTGTTAAACTTAGACAAAAAGCATCGGCATGCTAGTATGAGTTGTTTGTGTTAGTTCTAGAAATCTCCAAGGAAGGGTCTGTTCCCAGTATCCACACTCAAGCCTGCCCTTCCTTTCCTCTCACTCCACAGGTGCTTCTAAGTCAAAGTTGCTGCAGTGCTGGAGAGATTATACAACTGCTATCCATGATGCAATGCTCTGGGCAGAGGACAATCTATAACTCAAGGCCAAGAAAAATAGAAATATATTAATAGTAGCCATCACATAAAGATAATTCATCTTTAGTATCTGGCAGTCAAGAAGATCATCAGATAGGCTGGTAAGCATTTAGGATTCCAGCAAAGGAGCTAAACAAATAGGAAAGGGGAAAAGACAGAGAGAAAAGATATCTTTTGGAAACATTGCAGTATCGCAACCGATTAACAACAACAACAACAACAAAATCACATGGCTCTGGACAGTAGCAGGCAAGAAATAAAAGACATTTTTCTTAGCCTCCTTGGCCAGCCATTTGGGTGGCATATACCACCCAAGGGCAAACCGTTTGTAGTACAAGAAGACTATACCAGGAAATATTGTTCTTTTCCATATGTCCCTCCTTGTTTGGATTGCTGGCCTATAAAACAACAGTTTGAGATTAATAAAATATCATAGTACTTTTCTTTGACAAATGAAAAAGAGTTAGAAAGCTACTTACTATTTTTTAAAAATATTTTTATTTACTTAAAGTAATCGCCTTAACCACTTGGCAATCTCTCAGCCCCTCTACTATTTTTTTAAACTTACAAAACTTTAAAGAAAAGTATCCTTTGCAGTTTTAGGTCTTTTAAAATATGATAGGGAATGCATTTTGACTACATTTTCTCAAAGAAGGCACTCCCCAAGACCTCCCAAACAGCATTGGTAAGACACTCCTCTGCCCACAACTATACTGACCAGCACTGCAAAGGCTTGCATCTCCCACAGTGAATGCTGCTGGATTTCTGAATAACTATCTTGAAAATGGAGCTCCACCTAGGTTTAGGGATCACTGCTATCAGAAACAAAATGGTTACAAAAAGTACATTTTGTATACAATTTTTGAAAATCAGCCCATGCTCTTTCATAGCAGAGTAAGATATGGGTGGACCAGTGTGAAGCCTTCAAGTCACTGGAGGCATAACCTTCAGAGGATGACGGCATCCCAGCCCCTTTCTCTTTCTTTCACAGTTTTGCTCTGCCACACACTTTCCCCCCAAAGTGGCGGGCAATCATTATGAACCAGAACCTCAGAATTATGAGCCAATTGTTCTGTGTTAATTATGTCAAGCATTAGCAACATAAAGCTGACTGGCAAACTATGATAGCAGAGGAATCTGTATCCCCCACCTAATGATGTCACAGACAAATGCCTAGCCTTGGTTTTAGTGCCTAACAGTCAGAGCCCTAAGTGAAAGTCGGAGAACAGCCCATGTACAGTTTCCTATAATGAGCTTCCAGTTGCCTGGGCAGGCTGCATATCACTCTGACACTGTGCTCACAATGCAGTAAATGAAAAGACCTCAGCAATTATCACCTGCCTGATTGAAAGCCTGTTTACTTGGAGCCAAGAGAAGGAAACCCAAACATCTGTCCATTCCTCAACACAAAGTTTCACAAATGCCTGGACTGGATACTAAGGGTAGGCCTTGGCTGCTGCCATTCTGACCTCCTCATCCAATCTAT
Organism: Zapus hudsonius; assembly: GCA_004024765.1. Lineage (NCBI taxonomy): Eukaryota > Metazoa > Chordata > Mammalia > Rodentia > Dipodidae > Zapus > Zapus hudsonius. The sequence goes on from PVHP010002356.1 coordinate 54,089, forward strand.
CCAGGTTTCCTGCTCCATTTGCAGGGCTCTCCCCCAGATCCCTTTTCTGCCTCTTTGGAGGAATTCCTAATTCAAATGGAGCCTAGTAACGGAGCAGGGCAATAGGGCTGCAGAGAAGTGTTGGGCTGATGTGTTATCTTAGCAGTCAAGAGCAAAGCTGCTGTGATCAAGCTGGACCAACGGAAATGACTAGAAGCAAACTTGCGGAACACGTTCCTAACCTCTACCAGGGTGTCAGCTCCTGAACAGTACAGAAGCAGTTTCCTCACCCATTGTCCCCATTTGTGGGATGCCTGCATTCCTCTGGGATCCAACAAGTTGAACAATACTAAGGAGGAGGGGGGAAGAAGAAGAGAGAGAAGAAAAGAGGAGAGGAGAGGAAAGAGGAGAAGAAAATACAGAAGAGAAGAGGAGGAGAGATAAGAGGGGAGAGGAAAAGAGGGGAGAGGATGGGAAGGAATGAAGGGGAGAAGAGAGGAGAGGAGAGGAGAAAAGAAGTGACAGAGAAGACAGCGTACATTAACCAGTAAGGAAGCTTTCACTGACCAAGTGGAAGCCTCTCCTTGGGAAATCCTTGAGACTCATTGCTCCTGCAAACATCTATCCTAGGCCTGTAATTTCATTGGACAAGAGACATGGTGTGAAAGGAATAGAAAGTGACAAAAACCAAAGATGTGAAAGTATTCCTGCTAAAATTCAGCTTGTTCCCCCAAGCACAGCATTGAAGATACCAGGAAGGAAAGCACCCTTCACACCTATGCCCCCCCAACCCTGCGTGCACACCCCCCACCCCTTCTGGATGGTAAAAGCAGGAGCTTTGGAGGCCCGAGTTCTGCTATGGATTCTAAAGATGACTCCAGTACTTATTAACCTGAAGAACCTAGTGCTAGACACACTAGGCCACCAAAGAGAAGTTATTTATCTATTTGATTGCTGTCTTCCCTGGTCTTCTCTGAGATAGATCCAGAACAAGGTGATAATTTTAGGTCTCATTGCAAAATGAAAATTCAGGGCTTCCTGTTCAAAATGTATTAAGAATTTCAAGACTGAGGGCTGGAGAGATGTCTCTCTGTCTCTCTCTGCTTGAAAATTAGTTAATTAACTATTTAAAATATTTTAAAAAGAATTTCAAGCCTAAGACACCAAAGTGTTGCACTAAGTTCAGAGGCCTTCTCAGAAGAGGATTGCAAAAGTTGCATGCCCTGATTTGACCCTACCTTCCAGGTCATTCTCTTCCTATGGCAGTGAAATGGGTCTTCTTGAGAGCTATGGAGCCTTAGCTCAGCTCTTAGGTGGGCTTTACTCAGGAACTAGGGTGCCAGACTCTCAGTGGTCACCAAAGCTCCACTGAGTTGATGGCTCCAGGTTCTTTGTCTCACAAATTCAAGAATGAATTTCACAGATAAGAGGATGAGTTTTAAAGGAGAAACTTTATTACAAAATACAGCTCGTTTAGAGGGGGTGAAAAAGCTTATTGTCGAGAGGAAGCAAACTTTAGAAAAAGCAGAGAGAAGAGCGCTCTATGGGGAAGTCCCATTCAAGAGGGGACCCAAAGACAGACAGCCCACTGCAAAGTGAAAGAAGCCAAAGTGAAAAGCTCTCTACAACAGAGAGGGTCCAGGAAAGCAGGGTGCCAAAGAGCTTCTTTGTCTAGAGTTTCATAAGGCTTTCCTCTAAAGAAGCAATTATTCTTAAAAATAGGAGCCACCACAGTCATATCATGGAGGATCCATATGGAACCCAGCAAAGAATGATGGGATGAACAAGGACCCACAGCCACAGCCATTCAATCAACACAGGATAAGCCAGGGTGACAGAAACCAACGATCTTCGACACAAAGCCCCCTAAGCTCACAACATTAAAGCAGCCTTATTACTCACCCACCACGGCTCAGGGAACTGAGCGGAAGAGGGGGCGGAAAGATTGTGAGAGCCGTGGTGGGGGAGACTATCCAGAGGCATGGCACCCCTCAGTAACAACACACTTGGGCCAGGAGAACCAGGCTGAGTACTAGGCTATACATGGTCCCCTGCCACAAGGACTGATCCAGACGACCCATGGAGGAGGTTATCCAGCTGATTGGGGATGCGGTGGGCATCGGGGAATTGGGGATAACAACTCATTGTTTGCCCACTAAATAATGTAACTCATTATGGACAATTAAAAAAATTACTAAACTGGGATTTGAGAAAGTCTAGTTCTTCCATCAATGCCCCACAAACTGTCCATGTATCTCTCCATTGGGCCATGTTCCTTTCTGTCTCAGTGACTAGGCCAGTGTGTGTATGTGTGTGTGTGTGTGTGTGTGTGTGTGTGTGTGTGTGTGTGTGTGTGTGTGTGTGTGTGTGTGTGTGTGTGTGTGTGTGTTGTCAGTGCCCACCTGCAAGCTTTGCAAGGGAGAAGCAAAACAGATTCAAAAACAAAAAACAAGGGGGGGCTTCATGGGGCCAGCTGGAGCCTATGGAAACTGCCTTTGTTGTTTTTCCCAGAGCCTAACCTCCTTATCTGATCATCTCGGCTGTCCTGTGCCCAGCTGTAAGCCCTCTTGTTTCTCAGTGTTTTTGATTTACAGTTTTAACCCAACCCTTTACTTTAAACTTTACATTCCTAAGGCAAGTACAAAAGACAGCACTGCTAATTTGTAAGGTTCCTTCCCTAACTACATAAGTCTCTTCCTTCTACCTTCTATCCACAGGTGAGGAATGGTTTGTGTGCTAGATGTTTGCTGTATAGTTTGAATGGGTTCCACCAAGTTCAAGTGTCTTAAGAATTACATAGTACAACACTGAATAGACGAGACAAACATGCTTATATACAAATCCCAACTTCTCTGGCTGCCACTGCTCCAGAAAACTTTGAACAAGTTATTGAGTCTTTCTGATCCTTGACTTCCTCAACTATAATATAGAAATGACAACCTAGAAAATGTACACAAGCTGGGCCTGATTGCACAGGCCTATAATCCCATCTGAGGAGGCTGAGGCAGGTGGTCCAATATGTTCAAGGTTTGCTTGAGCTACAAAGTGAGTTCAAGGTTAGCCTGGAAAACTTAGCAAGACCGTATCTCAAAATGTTTAAACAAATGAAAAAAGGAGAGGCTAGGGATGTGTTTTGGTAGTGAAATACTTCTCTTTCATGCATGCAAGCCTTAGGTACAATCCCCAGTACTTTTAAAAAAGTATACAAAGCCACTGACATAAATAATAATAATAGCTATTATTATTGCCTAACATGGATCTGTTTAAAAATAAATGCCTTGGATGATTATCAGCAATTAGCAAAGTAGGCACCCAGAAATAAAAGTACATTTGGGGAACTTGCCCTGTGAAAAATTCTGTGAAAGTCTTCCTGTGTATGTCCCCAAGAAGTTACTTTGAGCCAGAGCAGAAATTATTGGTAGGCAAATGTGAGTTCCATACAGGGAAGAGTATTCTGTCATACCATCTGTGGAGAGAATCTAATGAAGTTCCCATTTCCAAGGACATCCAAGGAGGCTGAGGCACCACCTTGTCAAGATGCAGAGCAAATTTATGTATTAGGCAGATGGCATTCAAGTTCTCTCCCATCTCAGGATTCTATAGATTCAGCACAGCTTCAGTACTTCTATTCTATAGCCACAGTGACTAATTTTATTCTTTCCATGGCCCTCCACCAAATCAGCCTTCTGTCTTCCCTTCTTTCCTGCACAGCCATTCCACTGCAGCCAAGGGTGTATCCAGACTCAGGAAGCCTGGGGTTTTCTTCTTCTGCACACCCTCTGTGGCCTTCTGAAGTCCACCTATGCCAGGAGCTGGGAACCTTCTACTCCACACATTCTGCTGCTTAGATTTGCAAAAGGAGGAGCTTGTATAGTGGTGCAGAGCACAGGTCCAGAGATAAAAGGTAATGCACCTAAGTTAGTCCCTGCTTCCTGGTTTGTTACTCTGAGCAGATTAATTTCCCAGAGTTTCATTATTTTATCTGAAAAATCTGGATATCAGTACCTGCTTCATAGAGTTATTCTGAGGACATTCTTTGGCATGGTTCTATATCTGAATTTTGTTCAAATTGTAAGAGAAAAGTGTGTATGTGTATATACCTGTGTGTATGTTTACGTGTGTGTGTGTTTGTGACAGAGAGAAGAAAAAGAGAGACAGAGAGCATTCTGCAAGAATATATCTTTTGAACTGGAGAGGTAGCTCAGTGGTTAAGGCACCTGCCTGCAAAGCCTAACAACCCGAGTTTAATTCCTCAGTACCCACATAAAGCCAGATGCACAAAGTGGCACTAGCATCTGGAGTCCATTTGCAGTAGCTTGAAGCCCTAGCCCGCCCATTCTCTCTTCTATTTCTCTCTGCTTGCAAATAAATAAATAAAAATAGTTTTTTTAAAAAAGAATATGCTTTTTATGTTTGTCTTTAACAGTAGTGTGAAGATTGCTCTCCGTGTTCATGCCACAATACTGTTTGGTGAAAAATGGCTTCTTCCTGCAGAAAGTTTAAGAACTTAAGAAATAAATAGAAACATATACCATTCTACCACTGATATCTAAAAATGCCATTATATGGTAAATGTTCAATATATGAAAGTACATGTGTCATATTAAATATCATTTAACATGTCAATCTGTGAGCAAGTCAAATAGATTCCACTTTTGATCTGTTATCCTGACCTTTAATTTCCCCTTTTCTGTGCCCAACTACACGTCATTGTGTCCCACACCACCCTGGGGCCTGTGAAGATGGACAGCTTATGCCCAAAGCAATGGCTAGGGAGTGATCACCATCCAATTTGTCCCCTTCAGTAGCATCCCCAGGAATCTATCTGTTGAGTGCTGACTGAAGTGTTCTAATCCCTTGTTGGTAATGTTGAAGGGAGGACCCACCTTTGTAAAATAAATAAACAAGTGAATAAAAATTAAGGATTTGGAGCCACTGCTTTCACTGGCTTTATCTATTTGCATGTTTTAAAGAGAGTCAGTTAGGGCTGCTACAGGCACTTGCTTGCAACGCCTGACAGCCCAGGTTTGATTCACCAGCACCCATTCAAACCAGATGCACCAAGTGGCACATGCATCTGGAGTTTGTTTGCAGTGGCAAGAGGCCCTAATGAGCTCATTCTCCCTCCCTCCCTCCCTCCCTCCCTCTCTCTCTCTCTCTCTCTCTCTCTCTCTCTCTCTCTCTCTCTCTCACACACACACACACACACACACACACACACACACACACATTCACACTAAATAAAGAGAGCTAGTCAAGGAAAAAAAACCCAGTAGTATGGTAAGGAAAAAAAAAATCTCTCTTTCATCTTATCATGATGGTTCTATTTCAATGTAAGTTTTAGGCTATAAAACTATATTTACCATATGCTAAGTCAAGTTCTTTGTCCCTCTGTTAAATTGAACTGAGTTTTCTTCTCCAATCAGTTACGTCATGTGTATTAAGAGAGAAAGCCTGAGTCAACTCTGTAGCGTCAGTACTGATATGAGTGCCATCTCAGGTATGGGCCAAGTGTGGATCATGGCCATGAGCTTCATTTTTCCTCACATTCCAACATCTTCCCCTAGCAATGGTATCCTTGCACTAGCTTGCACTAGTTTGTGAGAGAAGATTGTTCAAATTTCAGAAATTTTGTGAACCAATTAAATGCAACCATTATGAAAACTAAATTATGCAAATTTATAATCACTTGAACTACTTTATTTTTTGTCATATGTGGCCTTTATTTATTTTATTTTATTTATTATTATTATTTTTTATTGTCCATAATGAGTTACATTGTTTAGTGGGCCAACAATGACTTGTTATCCCCAATTCCTCATTGCCCCCCTTCCCCATCCCCAGTCAGCTGGATATCCTCCACCGTGGGCCATCTTTATCAGTCTTTGTGGTAGGGGACCATGGATAGCCCAGTCTTCAGCCGGGTTCTCATGACCCAGGTGTGTTGTTACTGAGGGGTGCCAAGTCTCTGATATTCTCCCCCATCACGGCTCTCACAATCTTTCTGCCCCCTCTTCCGCTCAGTTCCCTAAGTCGTGGTGGGTGAGTATTAAGGCTTCTTTAGTGTTGTGAGCTTAGGGGTTTTTGTGTCAAGATTCGTTGTTTTCTGTCTCACTGGCTTATCCTTTGTTGATTGAATGGCTATGGCTGTGGGTCCCTTGTTCATCCAATCATTCTCTGCAGGGTTCCATATGGATCCTCCACCGTATGACTGTGGTGGCTCATCTCTTGCCAGAATCTCAGCTTTCTGCCTGCGGTCGGTTGGTAGGGTTATATGGGACACAGCTCTCTCGCTGTATCCTGAAAAATACAAACACAATCTCCAGCGGAGAGTGAGATCAGTATAGGTTAAGAAATATACACCATTCTGGATTACCTACCTTCTATTTTTAGTAGCCTCCCTGTCAGTCACTCGCATAGTGCATCTTTTCTTAGGAACTCAAGAGTATGCGATCCGATGCATATCGCCCTGAATCCCCAGTTCCAATCAAGGGTTCCCCCTCACTGAGTGGAATATTTGGCTGAATTTAATAGCTGTTGATTGTCTCCCCCAGGCCCAGGCTCCTCCATTGCACAAGTGCTCCTTTCTTGGTTTGCTTTTCTCTCCCAGTAGGAGGTGTGGTCAGCCTACTCATGGCCACAGATTGTGTTTCATGCCAGTGGTCTGTTTACTCCAGCTGTTGTTTGAACTACTTTATTTTTTTAAGTTAATGCTTTTTTAAAAAATGTTTTATTTGAGACAGAGAGAGAGAGAGAGAGAGAGAGAGAGAGAGAGAGAGAGAGCGCCAGGGCCTCCAGCTTCTGCAAATGAACTGCATCTGGTTTTATATGGGCACTGGGGAATCAAACTCTGGTCCTTCTGCATTGCAGGCAAATGCCTTAACTGCTAAGCCATCTCTTCAACCCTTGAACTACTTTAGAAACAGAGGGGTGAACCTCTAAACATCTCACCACTTGCTGATTATTTTAGTACATTTACCACTGTCTTTGCTTTCAAAGTGGCATGCATCTTTGTGTTTATAATATTGTAGCAAAATGAGTGTGAGCTCACTGCCCCCCCTACATTCATTGTTACATTCTTCAGGCCACAGATGGCTATGAGATGAAAAATTACCAGAGCTTTGAAGTTCAGTGAGACAAAAGTAATTGCTTTAACTGTGATAAGGAAATTAGGAGAGACAAGGCCGGAGAATACCTGGGGAGAATATCTGAATTTCCTGAGACCTATTGTAAACTAGATAATGGTAATTTGCATAATGTCACATACCCTACTCTGTACGGACTATAAAATATCTTTGTAACTGGGGTTCATGGACAATGCTTTTATGCTTGGACCCTGGGCCTGGGTGAAAATTAAACTCCCCTCTCCTCTTGCTGCAAAGGCTTTGTCTGTTTATTACCAGATATTTCTAAAACAATAAGGTGGAATGTTGCATAATGGTTTGCTACTGCACATCTCTTCTACTATTGCTGCCATGCATGCGGAGATTGGAAAACCAAGTCATAACAAGAGTCTTTAGAAGGTGAGCAAACACTACATATCAGGGCTTAACTTCCTGTTACTCTAATTGTTTAGGCCAGGGATTTACAAACTTAGCCAGCAGACTGATTTTATTTTAAAAGGTTACCAAAAAACATTTAGAACTTCACTTTGGTGGAGAACATAATATTGTGTTGGGTCAGTTAAGAAGAGAAACTGTGGCTCTTTTAATTGGTTGTGCTATGCCTGGGAACCAGACTGTGGGCCCCCAGCTCACACTTGCCTTCTCCTGCCTCCTTACTGATAATGATATGTCGGCCATTGGGGCTCTGCTGGAAATTGCTCTGGATGGAACATGGCAAATGGAACCCAATCATCTCACCATCAGAGTCACATCAGTGCCACAGAACCAATAACAGTAAAAGTGTTTTGATTAGTGGAAGCATCAGGTTTTTAAAACGATAAAAAAGATACACTGACTAAAGCCATTTTCATATCACAATCTTAAGTGAACAATTAGCAATCAAGTAGGTAACTAGATCAACTTAAGTAGCCAGACTAACTTTGATTTCTCCTTGATGGGAAAAAAAAACCCAACTATGTGAGCACTTCAAGATCTACACTGCCAAGGTTATCTGAATCAGAATAAAAGCTAACTATGTGCTCTTTCTTTTTTTTAAGAATGACTCACTGTCATTCTGAAACCCATAAATGCTTGAGTTCTTAAAGGCCTTATTAGCCTTATTTAAGGCCGACATATAAGAACCACTAGGATTCTTTAGGTGTTTATCAAAAAAGCAACAATGAAATTTCACAACTGAACACAAGCAGAAGTGACACATTTCAGTTGTTCTCATTCCTTTCTTTTCCCCTTGGGCTAGGGATCCCGCTGACACCAGGCATAAGTCAAGCTGGGCCTTCTGGGTTGTCACTCCATTCTAACAGATAACCTTGTCTCTGGCCTCATGGTACTTTCAACATTGTAGCCAAAATTATCTTTCTGAAGCTTAGCTGTCACATCCTTCTTTTTAAAACCTCCCATTGTATTCTTCATTACCTAGAGAATGTATTCCAAATTCCCCAAATCCAGGGCAACTCCCAGAAGGCCTCCAACCTTCCAGTTCCAGGATTAGTTAGATCCTTAATGAACATCAGGCTTCTAAGTCAGTGGTTCTTGAACTTTGATGTGTAGCATAATCCGGGCGCTTCAAAAAACGTTCACACCCAAGTCACATCCATATCATTTAACATCTGAGGATGGAGCAGTACTTGGCACATTACGTATATCAAAACTATATTGGTGTTTGGGTTACCCAAGTTGCTTGTCCTTAGAAAAATAACTTTAAAAAATGTACTATCATAACAAATACATTATACACTTTAGTATCTCTTCCTCATTAAACTATTGTTTTTGCCAGAGGTAGAAATTGAACCAAAGGTCTTGTGCGCACTAGGTAAGAGCCGTGCTACTGAGCTCCATCTCCAAGATTCCTTCATGGATGTCAGATCAGAAGGCAGGGTCTGTATTCATACTTAATGGACTCATGATACTTAAACTGTAGTTGCTACCTAATAGGCACTCCACAGATATTTATCAAATCAAAGAACATGAATGAATAAGCAATTAAATGAATGTTGCCAAGAAAAAGTTTAGGCTCAAGTTTAGGGTCCTTAAATTAACACTCTTTATTATTTGAGAAACAAAGTCATTCATGTCTTTTATGTTTTTTTTTTTACAGAATAAATCCTTTTGAAAATGGACCTCATCTTCCACTGAATTTCTCACCTTGCCTAGAAGTTAGGAATTCTGAAGTCAAGTCCTATTACTTGAAGTCAAGCCAAATAACAAGGTCAGTCACATGTACATATAAAAAGCATACTTTATTAAACATACTTTGCTTGAATTCTTAGACATTTCCATCTTCTGCAATCATCTGACAAAGTAGGCATTATCGGTTAACCTCATTTGATAGAGAAGAAAATGGCAGTTTGCATAGACACATGAATTTCTCAAGTTACATCAGCTTCTTCAGATTCAAACCCAGATAGGAAGCTGGATTTTGGCTAAGAGATCTCCAAGCATGCTGTCCAGTGGCTCTCTACCCAGGCTACATCCTAGGATCACTTTGAAATTTGCCAGGACCCAATGTCTGAGTCTGACGGACTTGTCCACATGAGCTCCTATCACTGATACTTCTTTGTAAACATTTCCCAGCAATTCCAGTGTGAGGTCAGAGATGAGAACTTTGGCTCCAGAACTGTCTGTTTTGACCTGATATGACCATTCAAAAGCCCCTACTCTTGAGCTCCAGCTTCTTCTGTACAGAGAAGTGGCTGAAACCAATTAGTTCAGCCATAATTCTACCCTGAATGCCTGGAAGGTATCCCTGATCCTCTTCCACCCCAGCCTCAGGTCCAAGCAAAGAAGGGCTCCGAGGGATGTGGCTCATCTAGCCTTCCCTGGACATCACAGCCTCCAGGAAAGAGGACTGGGGCTGTCATAAGCTAATCGCACTTTGTGAGATGCAGTAAAGGAAACAAAAGCTGCATGGCTCCTTATATGAGAATTAAGTTGGCTCAACAGGCAATATGCCTCGTTGGTTCTAAATGAGGCTGACCTACCAGCTCAGGGCAAGGGCAGAAAGTAAAGAGAGTCCATCAACTAACCCAGATATGAAAAGTAAGCAGTCTGGTCTGTTCTCTTGGGAAAGGAAACTCCAAGGAAGAGAACAAGACAAGGCCAAGCAGGTGGTTCAGGCATGTTGTCTTCACATAAGTGGACACATGGGCTCAGACTTGGTGGTCTCTGAGTAGGAGAGGGTCACACTAGTTCCAAGATGCTTTTCAGATGGTCTTCTTTGGCCCAATATGACACAATGTGAATGGGGACCAAGGTGGCTTTCTGATGACACCTATGACTCTTTTCAGGCTCCTCTATGAGGCCCAAAGCCCAAATCAGCCAAGAAGAGTCTCACATTCAGGGATAACCAGGACCAGCCACTAGCTCTCAGGACCACTCCACCCTGGTCTGGGCACAAAGATAAGCTCCAGTATCTTCATTTCGTTATACTGGTAATTCATTTAGAGTAACTGAAGCACCTCTTTGTGACTCTGCCATTCTTCCAGAGCACCTCAAGCTTTTCACAAAGCCCTCACCTCACTTTATGATTACCTGTTCCTATATTGTTCAGGGAGATGATGAGCTCCAGGAGGGCAATGGTCATGCCTGTGTTGCTCACTGCAGCATTCCCCACTCCCAGTCCAGGGTTTGTTACACCATGTGACCATAATATTCATGCATGGGATGATCAGGTGATTAAACACAAAGGTTACCTTACATACGAGTAACAGCAGAACTACCTCTTGCTTCCCGGGTGAGTGAGGAAGACATAGCCTGTTCTCTCAGTTTAGACCACACATGGCTCATTCAGGTTAAAAATGGATGATTGCTTTTCTGACAGTCCTTGTTTTATAAATCCATGCTATTCTTAATAAGAGCAAACAAACTCAAACAGTTTAAGATTTTTAATAAGCATATTAATGCTAAAGGCCTTGTGCAGTAGCCCAGTCAGCATTCTAGGCTGTAGGGTGGAGTCCTGGTCTCTGCTTCTAAGAGACTCCATTATACAGCAAGGGTCAAGGCACTGGGGAAGGACTGCTTATTACCACCAGGAAATGTGGAAACATCTGTTCTTTAATCTTCAATCACCTCAAGGAAAACAATGCTATGGCAGATATTATCCACAGAGAAAGCATAGCTGCTCCTGGACTCTCAGATACTGCTTTAAAAGACCATATTTTATTATATCAAAACACTTGAATTTTTTTTCAGGAGCTCTTTTAGCATTATTCACAAATCGCAAAAACAAATGTTATCTTCTTATTACAGATAAGAACTGGTGTGCTTTATGCATAATTTTTTCATAACCACAGAGACAGGGTTACTAGGGAGGTTGACTCTCAACCTGAAAGCTAGGGTCACTGCCTACCAGCCCTCCTCCAGAAACAGCTGGAGTCATGCAGCCTACTTCTGTGTGCAGATTGGCATTTGCACTTTTCATAGTGTTCCCTAGATAAAGGTGCCCAAGGACATCACAGAGATAATGTTAGAACCTGGCAATGGTGGTCATGTTGAAAAATGAGGATCACAACCATTAGTAAGCAAAAAATGAAGAGCAATAATTCGACATGTTGCATTTGTTTATTTTGAGACAATGCAATAAACCGCTAGTTTTTCTTCTGGAAATCAGTATGCCCTCCTGCCCAGGACATAAATCTTGCTATTAGTGGGAGCAATGGTCAGTGACCCATCTTTCTAATGGGCACTTCACAGGCATTAAGCCATTTAGTTCTCACGACAGCCCTAAAGGTCGGTACTATTATGGTCTCAGTTTGACAGGTGAAGACACCGAGAGCCAGAGTTTATAGAACCCTCCTAAGCTGACATGGCCAGGAGGAATGGAGCCAAGATTTAGAATGGGGTCCCTTGGAGTCCCAAACTCATTTATGTTAGAATGGCTCCAGAAAAGAATAACCTTTGCAGCAGTTAGTTTTCTTCTCCTTGTTGGAAGTAAGCACCTGATCAGAAGCAGCTTGTGGAAGGAAAGAGTTTATTTCAGCTGATTGTTTCAAGGGAAAGTTTCATCATGGTGAGGAAAGCACATCTCCACAGCATCAGGGAGAAAGTAGAGAGAGTGAGCTTGCTAAGAACATTCTGTGGGGATGCACTTATAAACCTCAATTTCCTCCCTCACTGACACATGTCCAATGAGGCTCCACCTCCCAAAGTCCCCACCAACTGGGAATTAAGCATGAGGCTTAATCACAAACACATGAGACTATGGGGGACACTCCACATTCAAACCACCACAACATTATATAGCAATGTAGTTTAGGGAGAATGAAGGAATTCATAATCACAGAAAAATAAATCAACTGAGATTATTAGGAAATATCTCGTCATTAAGGTATCTCCAAAGCACAAGACCAAAATTACCAATTACTTGAATGGCACTGAAGAAGAAAGACCCATTGCAGTGGCTGTCCAGAGAAGACACAGCTCTTCTTGTCCTAGAACTTCATTATACCAAATGCTCCCTTCTTTAAGCACCAGCACAGTCGCTTCTTCTCCTTCCTTCCTTCCAATGTCTGTGCATCACAACGGAACCTCTAGTTATGCTATATTTTTATCATTCGCCATTTTTAAATATACCATTCTTTGTCTTCGCAATTAGATTTTAAATTCCCCAAGAATAGAAACTCGGATTCATATCCTGTCACCCTTTCTGATCTAGTATGTATTTATAATATGCACAAAGTGGATACCTACTGAGCATTATGAGATTCTCAGCATAACTTCCTTATTGACTTATTTAAATATTATGGACCAGAAAACTTTTTCTGTAAAAAAATTTACTTCAGGCTTTGCATAACATATGGTTTCTGTTGCAACTATTAGATGCTGTTGCTGTAGGGTGAAACCAGACATGGGCAATGTTGTACCAATAAAACTTGATTTGCAAATCAAGTAGAGGGCCAGATTTGGTATGGGCTATAGTAAGTCAGCTCTACATAGACCATTGATGGGCTTGGGGGCCTAGACAGAAAAATATTCTCCACTGTCTACACGATAGTAGGCAGATTCTCTTCCTGCCCTTTGTACCTTCAGTCCCCAAATTTCCACCATTCGGTTCCTCACTTCTGATCAAAGCAAGTATTTTTCTTTGTATGTGCATCTGCATATTTGTGTGTAAGTGGATGTGTGTGCAAGTATGTGCATGTGTGTGTGGCAGCCAATAGACAACCTTGGGTGTCGTTACTCAGTCATACCATCCACCTTTTTTGAGGCTATTGTAGTCAGTCACACGCTGCTGGGATGAACCTCCAAACCAGGCACAATTATGGGAGGAAGGGATTTACTGAAGTTACAGATCCAGGGGAAGTTCCATAATAGCGAAAGAGGCTGGTCTCCTTTCATAGGTCCAAACAGAGATAATGAGAGATAGAGAAGTCATCACAAACATCTCCTCTCTCCCCCCCACCCAACACAAAACAGGCAGACGTGGGGGTCTTGCAATTCTTTCCCAGACTTGTTGACTCCCCAAATCCCTGGAATTTCCTTCCTGCACTGCTTTCTCTGGAAGGGATGTGTATTTCTAGCTCCCCAGAGCCTCCTTATATCCTGCCCCTTACTGAGAGACCCACCTAAGAATACTAAATATGTCAAGTTGACAACAAAACTTAACCATCACAGCAATGTTTGCCACATCCCTCATTGACCTGTAATTTGCTAATTAGGTTAGACTGGCTGGCCAGTAAGTATCAGGGATCTGCTTGGGTCTTGCTCCCCAGTGCTGGGATGACAAGCATGCACCACCATGCCTAGTTGTTTCACATGGGTTCTAGCTATCAAACTCAGGTCCTCATGATTTCATGGCAAGCACTTTACCACAGAACTATCTCCCTAGTCCCAAACCAGGTGTTTTCAAAAGTCTTTCACCTTGGACTTGGGATTCATTAAGTATATTTGGCAGCTGAACTTTCTTCAGGCTTTATATATAGCTTGAAAAGAGAAAAATGAATCTTAAATAAAAAGCTAATGCAGTACGTTGTCACAACTAGCAAATTAGAAAACTAGCCAAATACATTCCACTAGGAGTCCCTGGCATGGTGGCAGGCCACTGGGAAAATGCTTTCACCTGGGTTAGAAATCCAGAAAAAGGAAAAAAAAAAAAAAGCAAGTCAACTGGGCAGACAACCACCCAGAGCATGGCCAGAGTGAGCACCTCTTCCTCTCCACAATAACGGCTTTCCTTGAGATGAGCAAACGCAACCAATGAGAGAAGAGCATCTCTTTTATCTAGAAACATTCTGACCCTTTTTACAGGTTACCTCCTACCCTGGCCAAAGCCCACCTACCAGGTCTCCTTCATACCCCTAAGAGTTCACTGCATAGCTGCCCCTCTCGTTCTATCTCCCAAATGGTCACCTGGCTCTTCACTCCTTTGTACAACTCGTGCAGCATGGAGCTATGCCTTCTATCTTTGTGCTTCTTCAGCTAAGTTTCTCACACATACACGTTAGCTTGGATCCTCTCCCTCATGAAGTACTGGAAATGAGCCACCCTGGAAATGAGTGTGATCCTTGTCACATATGTAGAACTTTTTTAAAAGTATGTATATATTTATTTATTTATTTGCAAGCAGAGAGAAAGAGAGAGAGAGAAAGAGAAAGGGACATGCCAGGGTCTCCTGTCACTGCAAACAAACTCCAAATGAATGTACCATTCTGTGTATCTGTCTTTACATGGGTATTGGGGAATCAAACTTGGGTCTTTAGGACTTGCAAGCAAGTGCCTGAACTGCTGAGCCAACTCTCTAGCCCATTAGAACTTTTTTGAGATGAGTTGAGCATTGGCTAAAGGATGGAGTTAAAGAATCTTTCTGGGCATCTATTAGAAATAATAATAATAGTGCCGGGCATAGTGGAGTATGCCTTTAGTTCCAGCACTAGGGAGGCAGAGGTAGGAGGATGGCCATGAGTTCAAGGCTACCCTGAAACTACATGGTGAATTCCAGGTCAGCCTGGGCTAGAGTGAGACCCTACCTTGAAAAACCAAAATAAATAAATAATAAACATATGGCCAACCCACCCTGAACATGCCTGATCATGTCTGCATTGGACTGGGCCTGGTTAGTACTTGGATGGGAGAAATAATGATATGAAACACCAATTACATCTCAATTTTAAATAGATGTCATAATGGTGATGAACTCAATGATGATAGCACTGCTACTAACAATAATATTGTTCATTTGCAGAGTAGTTTGCAGGTTGCCAAGCTTTTCCAGGCACATTTCCTCTCTTGATCTCACTTATATTGTGAAACTGGGAGAGCAGATATTAGGAAACCAAAAACCAATAACAGGATTGGGAAGATGGCTTAATGGTTAAGACACTTGCCTGAAAAGTTCAACAACCCAAGTTCAATTCCCCAGTACCTACATAAAGCCAGATACACCTGGAGTTCGGTTGCAGTGGCCAGAGGCCTTGGCACACCCATTCTCTGTCTCCTCTCTCTCTCTCTCTCTCTCTCTCTCTCTCTCTCTCTCTCTCTCTCTCTCTCTCTCTCCTTTCTGCTTGCAAATAAATAAAATCTTTTTTAAAAACCAATAACATAATGTTTCAAACTGGTTCTTTTAACTCTTCATTTCTACCATCCTTTGAAATAGAATCCCTAGCAGTCAGGCAGCTTTTAGAAATGGCACAGGCCAAGCACAGGAGCTGTAAATCACCTCAGAATCACAAACTCCCAGGGCATCCTGAAGCTTCTCCCTGCAACCACACTGTATTTTAAAATTATTCTGAAGAAAATGATGGTCTATATGTGCATACAAACATTTATACATGCTACAAAGACAAGCTTTTTTGTCTTACTCTTATTTGCAAACAATTTCAACATTTTATCTTCTTACGATTTCCTTATGTGATTAGGTGGCAACTTTTGTCTTAGTCATTGCAGTGACATAAAAATCCCAAATCCATACATTTTTTAAATCATGCTGCAAATTTATTTTGAGTCCCAGTATTCAACTATAAAACCAGGCATTGGCACATATTTAATCTCATAATGACAATTTCAAGATGATTATTGTTTGCTCCAAGCACCCAGCTGAGACTTAAGGAGACACATGGAAAAGAAAGGGAGATGGATTAAAAGGCATTTCCTGTTGGGAGTGGGCATTGGCTAATCTATCTTGCCATGAACTGGACTTGGATATGTGGTGATGAAATTGTTCTACAAACACAGATTCTTCAAGCAGAAAGCAAGCAGAAGTCTGGCATCAGCCTAGGTCAGGCTTTGAGGATTTTGATGAGAAAGAAAAAGAAAAATGACCAGGGAGTTGCAATGCTGAAATCATTGCATATCATTTATCTTTTTCTTTTTCTGAGTGTGGTTTATAATCTTTAAAGTTTTTTAAAAGGATTTCTTTCGTGTGTATAGAGTATGTTTGGTTTATGCAGATGTGTGTGCAGCCATGTAGGCGCCAGAGGAGAACATGAGGTGTCTTCTACCTTGGATGGCCCCCTTTCACAGGTCCAAAGCAGCACCACACCCAAAAGCAAACAGTAGGGAACTAGTCAGAGCTCTGGAATTCCAGATCCTCCCAGTAGCAGCTTAGGATCTGCCCAAGGTGACACCTTCCAATTACAAGCTTTAACAAAACTCCTGAATCTATTGAGGGACATCCATTCAAAGTACCACAGACACTGCGAAGCTCATACTACAGGTACAGACTTCCAAATCATTCCCATTTGACATCTCAAAAAGTATCCGTGGCAACAATAATTGATTCCCTGCTCTTCCAGAAGTGACAACCTAATACCTATCCGAATAAACCTAGTTTGTCCATCTTTCCCAAGTAAAGCTAGTGCTCTGTGACAAACATGAGGCTGGCTGGGTGGGATGGCCGAGGCGAGGTCGAGGCGGGAGGGCCGCCAACATCACTCCTCCTGCTCAGCATGCTTCGAGCGCATAGGAGGCAAATATGGCGCTCTGACATGCAGCAGCTGTGCCTCGCGCGTGCTGTCTATTTTCCCCACAGACATGTAAAAAGTATACCCAAGGATTGAGTTTAATAAAAAAATTCAATCGTTTTAGCAGACGCCGTATCACGTGACCCGTGGCTTCCGCGGCTTTCCAGGTCCGGCGGCGGTGTGTGCACCTGGGTGCTCAGGTCATCAGGTGCGCGCACCTTCACCCCGCGGGCGCCCCGCACACGCGGGTCAAGGAAGGCTGGGTCATCAAGGCGCGGTCACGTCCACGAGGAAAGGCGACTGCGACCGCACGGAAAAACCTCCGAGCGCAAGCCTGGGTTTGTGGTTGCCGGAGCGACGATCCTCGGCGGGACGGGCGCGGTCCTCGACTAGCGACTAGCGACGCCTGGCGCCCGTGGGCCGCCCCTCCCCCTCGCGGACGCTCGCTCGCTCGCTCCGCGGTCGATTGAGGAGCCTTCCCGGTCGGCCAGGCGGGTCGGAAAGATGGCGGCCGCGGCGGGCGGCCCACCGGGGAAGGGGCGCGACATCAGCCTGGCGGCTCTGCAGCGCCATGACCCCTACATCAACCGCATCGTGGACGTGGCCAGCCAGGTGGCTCTGTACACTTTCGGCCATCGGGCCAACGAGTGGGTGCGTGCGGACGGCCGTGCGTGCGACGGCGGGGCGGGCACGAGCAGGTGGAGGGAGGCGGGCGGGCGGGGCGGGGCGGGCAGGTGGAGGGAGGCGGGCAGGTGGAGAGAACTCCAGGACAAAAAGGATAAATGAAGGGTTGGAGATGTAGCTTAGTGGATCACTTGCCTAGCTTGGACACGGTCCAGCTTCCATCCCCACAACCACCAAGATAAACAAGGGGCTGGGGGAGAGCAAGGAGGACAGTTTGCCAGAAGTTCTTAGCGAGGCCAACAATGTCGGTCTGTTCCGAGTAGCCGAACCCAAAAGGGAAACTTGGAGAGCTCTAATTCTCAGCGTTTCTGCAACACAAGTATACATTAGCCTAATGAACAAAGGCTGTTTTCCCTGGTTACCAGAGAAAATGATCACTTGGGTCTTAATATAAAAGACAGACAATAAAGAAGATGGTTTCCTCCGTGGTAACATATACATATATTGTTAAATGTAAAGATGTTCTACATCTGACTGTTTTACTGCTCTATAGAAAGAAATGATGTAACTTTGTGAAGGCAATACTGAAGTTGAGGGAACAGGACCAGGAAGGTACGGCTTCAGTAAGGGACTCAACACGTGGCTGTCTAGATGGTCCACATATAGAGTAGAGCATTTCCCAGGAATAGCAAGTTTCTTAGTTAGATATGTGACAAACACCTCTTAAAATCTCTACTGAGATATACTGATATCCAGTGAAGTCCTGAAGCAAAAGCCTATCAAAGTGCCACAATACATTATTTACAGGAGTTATGTCTTCCTGCTTCCTGGACTTAATTCATTAAATAAAAGGTCATGCTTTTCAAAATGCTAATCTTCAAGGCTGTGGTTGCCTGGCAAAAGAGAGACCTAGTCCAACAGCAGAGCAGTCACTGGGTGTAAGCAGGTTGTCACCCCTATCTCCCTATGCAATGAACCTTATAAAAAGCATTCTTAAGAATAGAGGAGAAAGTCTTTGCAAGAGGAGAGATGAGATTTCAGCGAATACTTACTACATTGGTAATAGATGGCAGGTATTTAGAGAGGGAGAAATCAGTAATAAAGGATGGGCAAAATGAGCTTTCAAAAGGGATCAAGCAGCTGGTAGTTGACTTCAGTAGTAGAGATGTGCTTAGCATGCATACAGCTCTGAGTGCAATCCCCAGCGCACACACAAAAAACGTGTAAGAAGGAGTGATGCTCTGACTGGAATATGAATTTTAGAGCTACTTTTTTTTTGGGGGGGGCTAAGATTGCTCCCTCAAAATACCTGTGTGTCAATGAAAGACTAACCCTGCTTCCCACCTTTTAAACCTTTCACCGTTTTGTCTTAGCTGGATTGGATTTTGCCCCCCAAGGTGACAACGAATGGCAGAGGCTGGAGACTTGTTAAACTGAGGATGAAGGTGTTGGTGAAGCAGGGGTGTCACTCAGTGTCCTACAATGTGTATCATTGATTTATCTAGTCCAGAGTGTCAGTAATACTAAGCTGAGACACTCTTTGAGCCACCAGTGTCCCATGTTTCCAGCCAGTGGTTTCAAGCTTTCTGTGGGTGGTAGTTTGAATGAATGTCCCCAATAGATTCAGGAGTTTTGTTAAAGCTTGTAACTTGAAAGAGGTGTCACTGCGGGCAGATCTTAAGGCCCAGCCCTAAGGTGTTTCTGGAGGCAGATCTGGAATTCCAGCTACAGGTATGCAGAGAGCTGTCTGAGCTCTGCCTGGAGTTCCTGCAGTTTGGCCGCCTGAGTGTGCTTGCCTTTGGAGATGCTACTGGTGGTTTTTCTCTCTGTGTATCGCTTCAATAAATCCCTTCTTCCTCCCATGAATTTTGCCTGGCTTGGAGGTTCATCCCAGCAGTGTGAGCTGACTACGACAGTGTGTATCTCAGTGACTCAGTACAAGTGCACATGCATATGTGTTCTTTCTCTGTTGCTCTCTACTTTCTTTTTAAACATTTTTAAAATTGAGAATCTTAATATGTGTTCACCCTAGAGCTCACCTATTCACCTATACTAGCTAGCCAACAAACCCTAGGGATTCTCCTGTCTCCGCCTCCCCCAGCACTGAGATTATAGGCAGTGCCACCACTCCCTGCTTTAATTTGGATGCTGGGGATCCAGAGTCAGGTCCTCATTCTGGCATGGCAAGCATTGTACCCACTGAGCAATCTCCCCATTCCCAACAACTCAATTTTTAGAAGTACAACACATCAAGTCAAAACTCTGGAGAATAAGGAGCTGAGGAGATAGCTCAGTCATTAAAGTGCTTGCATCTCAAGCATGGGGACCTGAGATGGACCCCCAGAATCCATATAAAAATGCTGGGTGTGATGGTGCACACTTGTAATCCCAGCTCTGGGGAGACAAAGACAGGAGGGTCTCTAGGCTCAGTGACCAGCCAGTCTATCCTACTTGGTGAGGTCCAGACCAGTAAGAAACCCTGTCTTAGAGGAGATAGGTATCTGAGGTTGTCCTCTGATCACCACATGAATGTACATACTGGAACACATAAAAAAAAAAAAAAAAAAAAAAAACCTCTGGATAATGAGGCCCAGATATTTGATAGTGTTAGAAACTTCAAAGATGGCTCTCATGCTTACACGAACCATGGAGAGCGACAGCTTTGGAAATATAAATTGGTTAAGTTAGAAAAACCAATACAGTTGAGATTGCTTTGAATTGTTTAAAATGTGCCAAGTCCTGTATTTAGTCTCGTGTGTGTGTGTGTGTGTGTGTGTGTGTGTGTGTGTAAGAGAGAGTTCATTACAGAATTAGGGCTAGTGGAGGCCATTGCAGGGGAAAACACTCTGATGGACTGAGAGTGGACAATGGCCAGAAACTATTATTAGTTTCAATAATTTCCAAAATAGCATTATTTGTATTCCACTCTGTTACTTTGAATACTGAACTGCTTTTCTGGTAGTACTTAGACCTTATAACTCATATTGCATCATTAAATTATACTTTAAAATTAAGCTGAGACACTAGGGCTGTGAACTACCAAGTCCTTTTTATTTGGAGGATCTCAGGATGATGTAATAAATTTCTGTTTTAACTATTATCCTCAGTTCTGGACTTTGCAGAAAGGAAAAAAGAAAAAAATCTGGATGCCTTTTAGATAACTATGGCTGTTGGGCTGACCCAGCCATAACAACAGAAATCTACACTCCAGAGCTCCTTTATCCAAGTTAGAGCTCTCAGACTGTTGTGTGTGCCCCCACCACCACCCCACCCTTAAAAGATCTGAGGCACTTAACATTTTCAATGAAGAAAGTGAAACAGAACAGTAAACAGATTGTCCCAGTATGATCTGGCACAACCCCCCCTACAGGCCCATATTGTAATTTTGACCCTTAATTCCTTCTCAATACAAAGCTGAGAGCTAATTGCTTCATGAGTTAGAGATAGTTCCAATTCTGAGTTTGGATCATTCAAACCTGAAATGAAGCATTGAAGTTTTTGTTTCTAAAGTAAAGAGAATTTCTGTTACATAAGGGGGGAAAGAGTAGCAATCAACTTACATGTTTTGATTGATGTTGCCAAAGTAAAAGGCCCAAGGTCACATACTGGAAGGTGGGAAACTGTTTTTACCTTCTGTCCAGGGACCCTTGATGCACATTGAACCCTCAGATCTCTGATTCTTCCACCTGTATCTGCTTCCGTTTCCTGTCATTGTGATTCATAGTAGTACCAAATACTTTTTAGCCAAAAAAAAAAAAAAAAGGTATTGTGAACTGTTGAATACTTAACAGCTACACCCATTGGGCTCTAAGCGGGTTTGGCCAAGAGTACATTTTCCAGGTATAGCTGACTCTGCCGATCTGGGAACCATGCTTAGAGACCTACTGCACTGTCACCAGGAAAGTCATTGAGATGACCTGGCCATGTGAAGAATCATACTTTCAGTTCTTGTATGCCTTTTAAAAATGGTATTTTGATGTTACACCTTTTCTTAAAGTGCATCTTTCACCAAAATTAGAGTCATTAATTTTAAATGATTTTGGTAATGAATATTAATAAAATATTGAGGGCTTCACTAGAACAATGCAATGCTGAAATTAAGCGAAGTGAGTTGCAAAAGCACATTTTAAATTCTGAATCATAGTAGTCTGATCGCCAGGTAAAAGAACCTGATATGTACTGTGCTGATGAGCCTGGGATGTGCTAGAAGCCTGGGTTCCTTCCTTTGGAGAAATGAAAAAGGAATGCCAAGTGAACTCCATGAACTCTCCTTTTAACGCCGCCCCAGCTTTTTCAGGCCCTTCTCCAGTCCTAACTTGGTAATACTTCCAACATTTCAAGTCTTGGACCAGAATGTTACTCTTAAGTATTTCATGCCAAGACAATGATTTATTCATTTGAAAACTATAGCATAGTTGTCCTCATCTATCTAGCAGTAAAAGTACAGTTATTGACAGATCATCTGTTCTCTAATGACAAGATATAGCAAGAAAAATGAACACAAAAAAATGAAGAGTAATGAAGTATAGTTATTTCAGCAGCTTGCTGGGTACACAGTTTGGCGGGTGGAGAAGGCAGTACACTTAATATCCTCTTTCTTGTGCAGTCCATGGGTTTGGGTGAGGTATGCACCTTGTGTTTGGAATGGAGCAGTCAAGACAAGCATTGTGCTCCTCAGCAGGGCCAGTCACTGCAGAGCCCCTGCTTCCCCTTCTTGGTAACCCCTCTTGTCACTGTTGCTGTATCTGCTTGAAGCTGGGTGTAGTTACCATTGCACCATTGCATTCATTCTGTACGGAGTTTGTGTTCTCTGCCTCAGCATGAAGAGAACATACAGATGGTGTGTATTTGCTTCTGTTTTTCAGGAGAAGACTGATGTAGAAGGTACCTTATTTGTTTACACAAGGTAAGAATAATTTTTTTTAGAAAGAAAGTCTTTGAAATGGTATTTTAGCTCAGTTTTGTTACTTCTTTAAAAGCAGTGTGATTGCCTTAGGCTTACAAATGTACTGAGGTCATTGCATTGGAAGACATACTTTTGCAGTGGTAGCGGGGCACTCACATAAGCCGCCTGTGGTAGGAGTAGGGCTGGAGATGAAGAGTTTGCATTGTCTGAGAGGATTGAGTATCAGGAGGGCTTTAGAGATGGAAAAGGCAGCCATAACAACAAAAGCAGACTTAGCACAGTGCAGAGATGCCAGTTCCCAAGGTAACTGGAGTAGATAGGAGAATGGATAGCCAGGCCATCGGACTGGGTAACAAGGAGGTCAATCAGTCTCTGAGAAGAGGTGTGAATACGTAAGAATCTGGGAGGAGGGGAATAGGTGTGTTCCTAATAGGACATGCCCAGCTAGGTTATGTTCCCAAACAATCCAAAAGCACCAACTAGGTTTATTCAGTAGAATATGAGAGTCTTAACAATATAAGAGAAAACTAGGCATATAACGTATATGCTCTCATTTCTCACAAGAATTGTTTTGAGAAGGAAAGAAAAGATGCATTAATATGTATTAATGATGATTTTTAAGAACTTTTCCTGCTCTTTTGCAAATTATACAAATACCTTTTCTTTTGTACCCCAACCAAATATAGCTCTGTATTTTCAAGTTACTTCTGAGTATACTCCAAGTTTCTTAATGTAGTGGTCAATTAAACTGGAAAAAAAAAAAAAAACTTTCCTGTTTCTTAATGTCTTCCTCCAAACTAACTCCTCAAGTAGAGAATCCCTGCTCCCTCACCCTCAATACGCACATATTCCCCTCCCAGGTCCTGGCTGATGAGATCTTTCCTCAGTGGGATGACAGAACAGTCCAGAGCAGTGTCAGTTGCAGGTAATCGAGCTGCCTGTGGCACACCATGACTTCTCTCTACAAGTGTTTTTAGTAAAACTGGTGCCTTTGTTCCTGAGCTGCTGCATAAACTGTGAGCTGGTATAGTCCCCTCACCATTAAAACTGTGAGACTGGTGTGGTGTTGAAATACATGAGGAATTATTTTCTTAGTCCTCCCATGTCTTTCTGTCTGTGACAGTTTTTAGTGACATCTGCTGATGATGTCTGAACTGGACAGTCGGAGGTCCCTGTCAGTTTTAGGAGTGCATTTTTATCTCTTTCTCTGAGTTTAAGGGAAAGTGATTATCATGATCTTTCTTGTATTGATTATACCTACCCCACTTTACCTCTTTATCAATAAAATAAGCTCAACAAAGGTTGCCTTTCATCAATTTAAACGTTGGAGATTTTAATTTTTTATTAAAATAATTTATTTATTTGAGAGAGAGAGAGAGAGAGAGAGAGAATGGGAGCGCTAGGCCCTCCAGCCACTGCAAATGAACTCCAGACACATGCACCCTCTTGTGCTTTATATGGGCACTGGAGAATCGAACTCTGGTCCTTCTGCATTGCAGGCAAACGCCTTAACCGCTAAGCCATCTCTTCAGCCCAACATTGGAGATTTTAAAAGAAAATTCTGGAAGTGGCAAAGTAACTGTTTTACTTTTTTTTATCAGCATCAACTCATTAGAATTGAAATAAAACTAAGGTATATATACTTTAATTGTTCATAACATTTCTGTGGGTTTGTTAATAACTCTAGCACCCTTGTTTAAAGTAAATAAATGAATTCACTTCTATCTGAATGTATGTGTGGTATTTCATTTGTCGCCAAGTTGCCCAGTTGAATTACAATATGGCTGTCACCCCACAGCAAATGTGTAATTTTTTTTGAAGTAAAGTCTTACTCTACCCCAGTCTGGCCTGGCTGGTTTTGAACTAATGGTCGTCTTTCTACCTCAGCCTTCTGAGTGCTGGGATTACAGACATGGGCCACTTTGTCGTCCTAATGCACAATAATGGTTACATTTTATACTCTGTACAATATGTATTCTTTCTGCCTGACAGGCTTATTGACAGCAATGAAAAAAAATTACTAAAGGATGTTTCTTTATTGAGAAGACTTTTATAGCAACATATTCATGAAGCTGTTTGCTTTATATTGAAGAAAACAATGAATCTGCCATTTGAGCTATTATATAAACATTTAGTTTATACTGTATCTTACAGGTCCATTGACCAGAGTTGCTTCATTTCTCTGCAATTTCACTCTGTGTGAACATTGTCACTGTTATAATTATGATTCACCGGGTTAGAGCAGCTGTTCTGATTGTAGTGTGAACTCAGCATTGACTTTAAGCTTGAACAGCGATGAAGGAGACAAGTAATTAGTAAGAAGACTGAGAGGGACACCTTTAAAAGTGACAGTAAGGTTTCTAAAAAGCAAGGGAAACAAGATATATGTACACACACAGGATACACATATCCACACAAAGTCCTTAAGTATTGCATAGGAATTAGTACATAATGATGCCAGGAGTCAAGAACTTTACAGTTGTACAATATGCTTGGTGAAACTGTATGCACATAAAAATGTTACAAGATGACTCCAAGTATAGCTGTGATACAGTGAACAACATGTCTTCCCCATTTGTTTTCAGGTCTGCTTCTCCAAAGCATGGATTCACCATTATGAATAGGCTGAGCATGGAAAACAGAACAGAACCCATTACTAAAGACCTGGACTTCCAGCTCCAGGACCCTTTCCTTCTCTACAGAAATGCCAGATGTGAGTCTTTTAATACAGTGGGTACTTGTGTTTCTGAAGTTTGGCAAGTGTCTAAAGCTGCAATGTCCATCTTGTCTGTGTTTCGTATCCATGACTTAAGAGTTAGCATTTGTTAGCTTGGAAGAGTTCAAGTGAAAATTCGTTAAGCCCTGTCTTGAGCTGTCTTGCTTGTACTGTAAACTCATTACTGATCTTAAGCCCGAGTAGCCTCTTAAGGAGGCCAGTGCTTCTTCATGCAGAAGGACACATGTGAGGTGCCATTGAATAGAATTAACCATTCAACTAGTGGTATTTCTACAGAAAATAACAAATGGTCTTATTTAGTATTCTGTCCCCATTTTATTCCTGTGCCTCACTTATCACCTGGCACTTGTGTTGGACCAGTGAAAGACTGACAAGATGCTGAGGAGACAGCTCAGTGGGTAGTGTTTGCCATGCAAGCATGAGGATTTGAATGTGGATCTCCATTTCCTCATGTAAAATTCCAGATATGGAGGCAGGGACAGGGAATCCTTGGGGCTTACTGGTTAACTAGAGAGACACTGTCCCAAAGAATAAGGTAGAAAGCAAGCAAGGAATACCCCTGATGGCAACCTCTGGCCTCCACACACACGCCATTGAACATGCATGCACACACCACACACACAAAATGACAAAACTGTCCGCATCAGAAACATTTCCACCATCAAACACAGGAGCATACTGCTCAATAGGTAAGTGTATATGTGCACTTTGGATAACTTTCAAAAGGCTTTACAGTTAAGTAATGTTTCTACTCTAAGAGAATTTCCCTAGTATAAACTATCTGGTACAGTTTAAATAATGGAATACAAGTAATATTTTACAGTAATCCCAATGAATTGTTTTGAACTGCATGTAACATCATTTACCACATTAAATATGAGCTATATTTACTTATACTTGCATGTACTTTAATTGTCAGAGTAAGTGGTCATTCTAATATTTAAATATTACAGTAAATTTTTATGAGGAAAAATGTTGAAATTATAACTTGACTTACCAAAATGTTAGGTCCTGTGAAAAGTTTCCTCATATTAAAAAAAAAAATGCTTTGTTTCTTGTTGCTGTTTCTCTGCTGGCAGAGATACATATCAATTGTAGTATACTGTTTGAATTGCTTGTGTGCTAATAATTATGTCCAATTTTATTTTATTTTATTTTTAAAGACTTATCTATGCCAAGTAAATATACAAGTCAAATCCTAATAAATTAGCATAAAAATAGATGAGAGAAAATAAATAATAGTAACTTATAGTCATTCTTTTTTGCTTTTATTTTGGATAAATGTTTGGTCTAGTCAGTGCAGATATTTTAAATTTTTATATATTGCATATGTTACATATATAAAAGAATATCTAACTATATATCTAAATATATAGTTAGATTTCTTTAATGATTGATTTTGAAAATACCTTTCCCAAGTCTCACAGGGACTGTCTAGGAGAAAATGTTGTCTGGAGTTAACATACAGGAAGTCTTATCTTGGCTCTAGTCAGTTAGGTATGGCTTGTCTGAACTGAGCTTTGTTATATGTAAAAATACATGTCATTTTTCAGAGACTAAACAAAAGAAAAAGAATGTAAAAGAACCTCATTATTTTATATTATTTGACATGTTGAAATGATATTTTGGATATATTGAGCTTAATAAAATACATTATTAAATTTACTTTCACCTGTTTCTTTGTATTATTTTAATTTATAATTACATCTGTGGTTCACATTTGTAGTCACCTTATATTTCTATTGGCCAGCATTTCATTTGTTCAATTTTCTATATTTCTATGTCCTTTTTAGTTTCATAATCACAACTTTGTGGGGTAGACATTTTCACTGCTGTTTGCAGATGAGAAAAGCAAAGGCTCAGGAAAGTAATAGACCCATATGCAAACCCGAGGGTTCTGATCCTGGGTGCTGTTTCCACATTCCTAGTCTGACCCTTCTGCTAAATATGAATGGGAATCTAAGGCTATCTTTAAGATACAAATGTAATTGTTTGTAATAATTTTTCCTGTGAAAAAATGAAAACAGTTGAGCAGAGAATGAAAGGTAATGAACACTTCTAAGTTCATTTTGTTGTTTTAATATCTGATTGCCTTTGAAGCCAGTCATTGGGTTTTAACTTATTTATATGTAGAAAGCCTTTTGTGTCTCTAATATCAAAGATACTCAGAAGTCTAGATACCTTTCAAGTGTTTTTATTTTTTTTTGCATGTGTGGGTGGTGTGTGTGCATGTGTGTATGAGTTTGTACACGTGTATGTGGGCTCATGCACGTGCATGCATGTGGGTGTGGGTGTGTGTGTACACGAGTGCATGCGTGCGTTCGTGTAGGCCCGAGGTTGACCCTCGAGTGTCTTCCTAATTGCTCTCTGCCCTTTTTAATAAGACAGGGTCTCTCACTGAACCCAGGGCTTGTGGATTTGGCTAGCTTGCTCCAGTGATAAGCTGTATCGCCTCCTTAGTGCTAGAATTAGAGGCATTTATTGAGAATTCTGAGGATCCAAACTCAGATCCCCACACTAGTACAACAAGCACTTTACAAACTGATCCATCTCCCCATTCCTCATGTATTTCCTACAACTCAGCTATTTGTGTAATAATTGCATGTGGCTTTCATATTTTCTGATACTCCTTTGAAAAAGGAGTTCAGCTTCACTCTGGGTTGTTTATTAAGAAAATGGTCTCCTGTAGTCCAGTCTCTGGAGACTCTTGGCCACATACATCATGAGCTATGTCTCTACGTTGGAATAGAGTGGAGCTGGTTCATGTTCATGGGGAGTTTTCTCACAGAATTTTGTAGACTAATTGGGTGAAAAACAAAATCAGTGTCTATAGTATGTATTATCTCTCTTTTGAAGTGGATAAAAATCCTGAAAACCAAAATAAAAAGTGAAAAATCCCAAATATTCTTCATTTAATTAGCAAAGGAAAAAGTCTTTGATAATTAACTTTGCATTTAAATGAAACACAAGACAGATTCTTTCATTATAGGAAAAGGTTTATAGTCTAATGTTACTGTACTTTATTATAATGAGAAGTGACCTAAGTGTGTTTTAAAAAGCTAATAAGGTAGTTATTAAATTCAGGGCAAAGGAGCTAGGGAGATAGCTCAGTGGTTAAATGCACTGGCTTACAAGCCTTCCAGCCCATTTGATTCCCCAGTACCCATTTGTGGCTCTCATACCAGTGTGCAATGGAGAGCAGAACCAAGAGAATCCAGAAATTCATGGGCCAGCTCAACTGGTGTAAATGAAACATGAAAAACGGAAAAGCAACAAGGGAGACCATGTCTTAAGCAAAGTGGAAAAAGAGGACAGCTGCTCCAAGCTTGTCCTCAGGCATGTGTTGTGCCCATACACACAACACATGCATCTTTTTTTAATTCAGGGCAAAATTTATTCATTTACTCACTCATTTTATAAGCATTGTCTGCCAAGCACTATGTTAGATTTTCTATAGGTTGTCTCACTTCATTCTCATAACTTGTCTTGGAAATACCATGATTCCTGTTTTATAAATGAGAATACTAAAGTTGAAGTGGTTTGCATGGTAAAAGACCAGCTTCAGGCCAAAGCAATAAAAGTGTTAGCATTGAAAAATATATTTGAGCAAAGTTAACTTTTTAATCCCTGTGTGGTGGTACATGCCTTTAATCCCAGCACTTGGGAGGCTACGGTAGGAAGATAATAGGAAGATCACTGTGAGTTTGAGGTTAGCCTGGGCTACAGAATAAGTTCAATTTTAGCACTGGTTAGAATGAGATCCTGCCACAAAAAAAGCAATAGCAAAATAATTATTTAACTTTTTTGTGTATACTACAAAGTTTATAAAGCAAGTTTCCGGGCTGGAAAAATTGCTCAGTGGTTATGGCACGTGCTTGCAAAGCCTAATGATTCAGGTTAGATTCCCTGGTACCCACATAAAGCCAGATGCACAAAGTAGTCCATGCATTTGGAGTACATTTGCATAGGCTAGAAGCCCTGGTGAGCCCATTCTCTTTCTTTTTCTCTCTGCTTGTAAATAAATAAATATGTATTTTTTAAATTTTTTAAAAAGCAAGTTTCTTTTAAACTGAGAATTTATATATCTTAATTATTCGGAAGGAGACTGTCAGGGCTGGGTTGAGGGCTCAATGGTTAAAGGCACTTGTTTTCAAGGCCTGCCAGCCCAGGATCAATTCCTCAGTCACCCACATAAAACCAGACAGGCATTCCTTTGCAGCAGCAAGATACCCTGGTTCCCCCAACACACACACACACACACACACACACGCAAATAAATTAATAATAGTTTTCAAATGAGACTCAAAAGCTAACATAAACTGGATTTGGCTATTTATTTTATATTATTCCTCTATAATAGCCATATGTTTCTTTTCCATTTCATAGCTAAGTAAGTAACCTGTTAATGTTTGAAAATATATTTTTAGAGATGTATTTTCCTAAATATAATACCTAAGATAAGTTATAAACAGTGATAACAGATTTCAGGACCAGGACATATGGAACACATTATCATCTATGGTTACTGGATTAGAATGAAATTTATTTCATTGCAGAATGAGCCTGGAGTTTAGAATGAATCAGAAAGGAAAATTTTTTTAAAAATTGAACTGAATATAAATGAAAATGCAACATACCAGATGCAACTAAAGTTGATCTTAGAAGGAAATTTATAGCATCAAATACTTGCTAGAAAAAAAGAAAGGTCTCAAAACACACATCCACATTGAGAAAACAGAAGAACAAATTAAACCCAAAGCAAGTATGAGGATTGAAATAAAAACACAAACCAATGAAATATGACAAAAAACAGTCGAGAAAATTAGTTAAACCGAAAGCTCTATGTAGAGGAGTCACGAAATGATAAGCACATGGCCAGACTAATGAGGAGAGAGGATGCAGATGAGCAGTGCTGGGAATGAAGGGGCATCTGTGGCTGTTCAGAGGAGAGCGAGGGAATGCCATGAAGCATTCTGTGACTGTGAACTTCCCAACCACCTGGAAGGAAGGACTTTGTGTTTGTGAAAAAAAACATGAATCATAAAATAATCACTCAAGAAAAATTGGCCAACTTGAATAGTCCAATGTCTATTAAAGCAATCAGATGTGTTCTAAGACCTTATATAACAGAAAATTCCAGATTCTGATAATGTTACTGACTTCAACCAAACAGGTAAGGAAGAACTAATCCCAATTGCACACCAGTTCATCCAGAAAGTGAAAGGAGGCATTATCCTGGTATAAAAACAAGATATGTTACAACAAAAGGAAATTCCAGACTAATAACCCTGTGACTGCAGATGCAGATATGTTCAACAGAATGCTAGCAAATAATGTTTATAGTAGCATCACACAGCATTCAAATGGTGGGGAAACCTAGTGTCTATTGGTTTCATGTGCTCTGTATATGCAATCTTTAAGGTGGATAAAATTATGAGATATGCTACAACTTGAATGAACCCTAAAGACACAATGCTAGGAGAAATAAGCCAAATTCAAAAAGGCAAGTGTTGTATGAGAACACAGTCAAATTCATAGAAACAGAAGGTAGAATAAAAGTAGTGTCAAGGAAGGGAGAATTGGGAGTTAGCATTTAGTAGACACTTAATTTGGAGTGAGGAAAAGTTCTAAAGATGGTTGCAGTGGTTGTAATACCACTGAATCCTATTAAGATGATAAATTTTGTGGTTTTTAAAAAATAATTTATCATATAATACATATACAGAGGCTAGGTCCACAAAATCAGGTCTCTATTAGCAACAATCAATCCCACTTCTTGGTACCAATTTTATTGTTGTAGCCAGCTTTCTGGTTACTGGCAAAAAGCACCTGGCCAAAAGCAGCTTGTGGAGGAAAGGGTTTACTTTGGCTTGCAGACTCGATGGGAAGCTCCATGATGGCAGGGAAAATGATGGCATGAGCAGAGGATGGACATCACCTCCTGGCCAACATCACATGGACAACAGCAGCAGGAGAGTGTGCCAAATACTGGCAAGGGGAAGCTGGCTATAACATCCATAAGCCCGCCTCTAACAGTATACTGCATCCAGGAGGTTCCAATTCCCAAATTGCTACCAGCTGATGATCAAGCTTTCAGAACACATACATTTATGAAGGACACCTGAATCAAATCACAGTGGTAATACTCCACAACAGCCTTGTCCAACAGTTATTGAAGTCAAAGGGACCATTGTTAATTCTCGATAACATTTGCATAGCTGGCATAGTCACCAGCTGTGATCACTGCTGCTGTTAGTGTTCTACTCTGAGAGTAAGATAGAGACCACACCAGGCACATTGAGCTCGAGACTGAGGCTATATAACTTAGGAACTATAAAGCTAAGAATGCAGTTGATAAACATCAAACCTTAGCAATGAAATAACCTGAGATGCAAAAATCTCAACACAGTGATATAAGGAACATGAAAAATCAAAGCAATAAAACCCCTCAAAAAATATGAATCCCATAATAATAGCCTCCAGTGAGTGTGTTAGATAAAATGCCTGAGAATTCAAAATAATGATTATATTCAAAGGAATGAAAAAAGAACACAAATTCCTGAAGGAATGCTTAGGGAACACAAAATAACCTGAATGAAATAAAGAAATTGATACAAAATATGAGTAAAAAGATAGAAATGCTGAAGACAAACCAATCTGAAATACTAGAAATGAAAAATAGTCAAATAAGACCTCCTTAAAAAGTCTCACCAAGTAGTAGACAAGGAGTAGACAGAATATTTCAGCTTGGAGACAAAGTGGAGAAATTGGAACATTCCAACATGGAGAAAAATTAATAAGAAAGCATGAGCAGGACATACAAGAAATTCAGAACACTATGAAGAGGTCAAATGTAAGAGTTCTGGGCATAGAAGAAGAATGTCGATCTAAAAGCATAGCAAACAAAATCACAGAAGAAAATTCCCCCAAATTAGGAAAGAAATGCCAGTGTAGATACAGGAGGCATTTTTAATGCCAGACAAGGCCAGAAGAGAACCTGCCCTCATCATAGAATAATGAAATTAATAAATACACAAAACAAAAGAATCATTGAAAGCAACAAGAGAAACACTTCTGAAGGCAAGCTTATTAGAATAACAGATTTCTCAACCAAAACTTTAAAAGCTAGGAGAGCTTGGGATGATGTATTTCAAGTTCTGAAAGACAACTCCCATCCATGCTACTATACCCTTCAAAGCTATCTGTCATGACTGAAGGAGAAAGAAGAATTTCCCATGACAAAAACAGGCTAAAGGCATTCATGACCATCAAGACAACTCTAGAGAAAATACTTGAAGGAACCCTTCAGACAGAGAGAAGGATTAGTACATAGATGAGGCCATGGGAAAGGATACACCACACCTGAATAATGGTTAACGGAAGAGCGGAATAGAAAAACAAGTACTACAAAATCAGTAAGAATGATAGGAATTAATACATGCCTTTCATTAATGGTCTCAATTCCCCCAATCAAAAGACACAGACTAGGAGAATGGATCAGAGGGCAGGATTCTTCTCTTCCTGGCCTCCAAGAATTACAACTTTCCATAACAAAGAAATGGGTACCTTAGCATGAAAAGCTAGAGAATATTTCAAGAAAATGGAGCTAAGAACAAGCAGGTGTTGCTGTTCTAATATCTGACAAGATAGACTTCAAGCCAACGTTAATCAGAAGAGAGAACGTCACATGATATTGACTTAGAAAACAGTTCAAGAGGATATTACATTCTAAATACATGTGCACCATACATATGTTTACCCGGTTTCATTTTAAAAAAACACTATTAGATATAAAGTCACAGGTTAACCTCAACACAACAGTAGTTTTACCAATTGACAGGTTATCTGAGCAAAAAATAAAGAATTTGGGTTAAATGAATCATAGAAAAAAATGGGCAGAATAGACACCTAAAGAACAATCTGAGCTGGGCGTGGTGGCACATGCCTTTAATCCCAGCACTCGGGAGGCAGAGGTAGGAGGACTGCCGTGAGTTCAAGGCCACTCTGAGACTACATAGTAAATTCCAGGTCAGCCTGGACTAGAGGAAGACCCTACCTCGAAAAACAAAAAAAAAAAAAAAAAGAACATTCCATTCAAACATAGCAGACTAAGTACTTCTAGCAGTGCATGAAACTTTCTTTAAAATAGATCATATATTCCTTATATAAGTCTTTCACTACCTTGGTTAGTGATATTCCAGGTATTTTATTTTCTTTGAGGTTATAGAAAACGGAAGTTACTTTGTCTTTTTCAGAATGTTTGTCTTCTGTATATAGAAAGGCTACTGATTTTTGTGTGTTAATTTTGTATCCTGCCACTCTGCTGAAGGCATTGATCACCTTCAGGAGTTTGCTGATACTGTTCTTTGGGTCTGATATATATATATATGATCATGTCATCTGCAAAGAGGGATAGTTTGAGTTCTTCCTTTCCGATTTGTATCCCTTTTATGCTATTCTCCTATCTTATTGCTTGGGCTAGAACTTCAAGCACTATGTTAAAGAGCAGTGGTGATAGTGGACACCCCTGTCTTATTCCTGAATTAATTAAGGGTTAAGGGTTAGTTAATTAACTCCTTGAGTTGTTCCCCATTGAGAATGATTTGTGCTTTAGGAGATCTGTATATTGTCTTTATCATGTTGAGGTATAGGCTGTCTATGCCTATTCTTTCAGGGTTTTGAACATGAAATGGTGTTGAATTTTGTCAAAGGCCTTCTCAGCATCTATTGAGATGACCATGTGGTTTTTGTGATTGAGTCTGTTAATGTGATGAATTATATTTATCAACTTGCTTATGTTGAACCATCCCTGCATCCCTGTGATGAAGCCAACTTGGTCAGGATGAATAATAGTCTTAATGTGGCTTTGTATTCGGTTTGCTAGGACTTTGTTTAGGATTTTTGCATCCAAGTTCATCAGGGATATGGGTCTGTAGTTTTCTTTTCTTGTTGCATCTTTGCCTGGTTTGGGAATTAGGGCAATGCTAGCTCTGTAGAAGGAGCTTGGGAGCCTACCCTCTTTTTCTATGCCCCTAACAAGCTTCAAAAAGAGAGATTTCAGTTCTATGATGAAGGTTTGGTAGAATTCAGCTGAGAAACCATCTGGACCTGTGCTTTTTCGTTTGGGGAGGTTCTTCATTACAGATTCAATCTCTGTGATTGTGATAGGATTGTTTAGCATCTTTATCTGCTCTGGGCTAAGCTTTGGTAGTTGGTAGGTGTCCAGAAATTTATCCATTTCTTCCAGGTTCTCTAATTTTGTGGAGTAGAGGTTTTGGAAGTATGACCTGATGATACTTCCAATCTCTTCTGGGTCTGTTGTGACCTCACCCTTGTCATTTCTGATTTTGATGATTTGGGCCTTCTCTGTTCTTCCTTTGATTAAATTGGCCAGGGGTTTGTCAATCTTACTGACTTTTTCAAAGAACTAATTCTGATTTGTCTATTTTTTAAAATTGTTTTCTTTGTTTCCAAGTCATTAATCTCAGCTCTGATCTTAATTATTTCCTTGCGTCCTGAGCTCCTAGGGTTGGATTTTTCCATCTGTTCTAATGACCTTAGGTGGGAGGATAGGTGGTTGATTTGCGACCTCTCTGTCTTTATTATGAAAGCATTTAGTGCAATGAATTTTCCCCTTAGGACAGCCTTCATTGTGTCCCACAAGTTCTGATAGGTTGTGTCGTCATTATTTGTTTCTAAGAATTTCTGAATTTCCTGTCTGATTTCTTGTTTGACCCAATCATTGTTCAGGAGCAAGTTGTTCAGATGCCAATATCTGTTGAAATTTTTGGATCCTCTACTGTTGTTAATTTCAAGCTTTAATGAGTTGTGGTCTGATATGATGCAGGGGATTACATTGATCTTCCTAAATTTGTTCAGGGATGATTTATGGCCTAGTACATGGTCAAGTTTGGAGAATATTCCATGTGCTGCCGAGAAGAATGTATAATCTGTGTCCTTGGGGTGGAATGTTCTTTAAATGTCTGTTATCCCTAGCTTGTCTATGTTGCTGTTTAGCAACTTTATTTCTCTGCTTGTCTTTTGTTTGGACGATCTGTCTAGTGATGGCAGTGGAGTATTAAAGTCTCCTACAATGATGGTGTTGGTGTCTATATCTGCTTTGATTTTGAGTAATTTATGTTTTATAAACTGAGGGGCATTTGGTGCATACATATTTACTATAGTGATGTCTTCTTGTTGTATCATTCACTTGATAAGTAGGAAGTGGCCACCATCATCTTTTTTTATTGCTGTTGGTTTAAAGTCTATTTTGTCAGATATTAGAGTACCTACACCCACTTTTTTATTATTCCCACATGCCTAGAAAATTGTTTTCCATCCTTTTACTCTCAGTAGGTTACTGTCTTTAGTGATAAGGTATGTTTCTTGAAGGCAACAGGTAGAAGGGTCCATTTTTCTGATCCACCCTGCTATGCTGTGTCTTTTTATAGGAGATTTAAGTCCATTTACATTCAAAGTTATAACTGTGAGGTTTTCTTTAAGCCCAGCCATGTTGGAGAGACTCTGGGGGTTGATATCTGAGCTGTTGTTGTTATCTCTTTGGTGTTCCCTTGCTTGTTCTCTGTTTCTTTCCTGGGGTCAGTTGCTTGTCTCATCTACATGGGATATCTCATGTAGTATCCTCTGAAGGTTTGGCTTTGTGTTCAAGTAATTGTAGAGCTGGTTAGTTTCATTGAATACTTTCATTTCTCCATCTATTGTAATAGATAACTTTGCTGGGTTATTATGACACAAAGGAAATCTTAACAAATATAGGAAAAATGAAATAATTTTTTTATTCTGTTTGGTCACAAAGGAATAAAACTACAAGTCAATAGCAAAAGAGATTATAGAACCTCTATAAACTCATAGAATTTAATTCATTATTGAATGAACAAACACTCTTGGTCATTGAACAAGTAGAAAATCAAAAAAAATCCTAGAATAAAAATTAAAAATAATTCCTAGAATCAAATGATAATGAAAACACAACATACCCAAATCTATGGGATACAATGAAAGCAGTTCTAAAAAGGCAATTTATACCTCTAAGTGCCTATATTAAGAAATTAGAGGGTTACTTAATGCTACACATTAAGGCCTTGAAAAAAGAACAAGCCAAACCAAAAACAAGTAGATGGAAAGAAATAATAAATTTCAGGACAGAAATTAATGATATAGGAACCAAAAATTGGACTTCCGGGGAAGATGGCTGACTAGCAGACAAGCCATACACTTCGGGAAATAAGGGCCAGGGTTTTCAGCAGGGATCCAGATCGTGGACACAAGCTGCGACCACCCACTGAATTCCAGGCACTTCCGAGCACAGGATCCGCACGACTGGAAGGCGCCAGCGTGGACCAGCGCTCACAGGAGGCAGTGAGTCGTCCAGGCAAGCTGTGCCAGAGTGGCTTCTGCCCGCCAGCGCCTGAAGCTTTCCTTCGGCTTTCCTTGTGTTTCGGCCTCCACCCTCCCGCCCTCTGTCTATCCCGCCCCTCCCGGGCACTAGTGTGTCTTTCTTTTTCTACTTTCTGTTGTTTTCTTTTTATTTTATTCCTTATATTAATATTCTTTCTCCATTGGCCTCCTTCGTAGCCCCTACCCCCACCCTCCGGCCTCCAGAACATCTGCTCCGCCCCTCCCCCCTCCATACACTGCTTTCTTGTTTTTTTTTTCTT
>PVHP010002357.1:0-55956 GCA_004024765.1 Zapus hudsonius
GTGTCATTGTGAGGTCTCCTGCTTCATTGCTCAGGGCATATGAATACAGAGTCATAATGAAGTAAGAATCTCAGGAGACATTGGCCAAGCCATTGACTTTGGCCTTCATTGAACATTTAGATTCACTGAAATTGAATCTGGGATTAAGTAATTAAATTCAACCTATAAAGGAGAAAAGAAACTATTCTCAAATGGATAGTGTTTGCAACACTGAGCAAACAAATGATATAACACGAAATTGAGTTTTGAACAACAGAATAGTATTGGAACATGTCATAGGATTTCTGTGGATGAAAATCAAAATTATTTAACAGTTTATGAAAGTTATTCTAA
This sequence comes from Zapus hudsonius, assembly GCA_004024765.1. Classification (NCBI taxonomy): domain Eukaryota; kingdom Metazoa; phylum Chordata; class Mammalia; order Rodentia; family Dipodidae; genus Zapus; species Zapus hudsonius. Next base: position 334 of record PVHP010002357.1, read on the forward strand.
AAGATAATATTCACATAAGCACATATGTGCCCACACACACTACTAGGGGCACAGTATTTAAACTCATATCACATTTATTTAGATCCAAAACAGCAAACAAAAACAATGAAGAAAAATAATGTGTCCATCCTGAATGTTAAGAAATATTTGAGCAATTAGAAAAAAAAAATAAAGTCCAAAAAACAATCTCATGTTCATGTGACTTTGACTAGACAGAAATGGCATGCTTCTGTTCACTGACATCAATACCAACAGCCAAGACATCAATGACAGACTAAAGGAACAATCCCATTCCAGTCCAACATGATGTCCCAGTGATCAGATGGCATTGACTTGCAGGCACATAGTGACCACCTGGAAGCTGCTAAACATGAAGCCCAACCCAGCCTGAGTGATGATCGTGAAGCTGCAGCAGAGGAACTCCCTGAGCTTTAGACAGCTCTAGCCCAGGCCAAACTACTATTTTTTTCCAAACTACTATTTTTCCTTTAACCATTTGGGTAAACATATCTGTTGTCAGTGATATAACAAGGAAATAAATGGATGTCATTCATGGTTTTGAGACAAGTGCATTTAACTGTCAAATGCAAAGTCTTTCACATCCATACTACCTTAGCAATATTTTCTAATTCATTTTGAAAATTAATATTTTTATTTTACAGTTTGGATAATGGTAGTCCATCATGTAAGAAAGTTGTGATAATGTAAATAAATTAATGAGACCATGAGCTATACCATTAAATACTTCACCAAAATAAAATTATTATTATTAACATTAGTTAGACTTCTGATAATAAAAGGAAGTGAAAAACTAAGAATGTGATTTTTTTCTGTAAATAAAACCCCATATAGTAAAAATACTGTTACATTTAATATTGCTAATAAATAATTGGCAATGCTTTTGATAGAGAAGTTTACTAAATGATGGCTTCTTGATAATGCAAATAGATTTGTAGTAAGTTATTACAAAAGTTTTTCTGTGTAGGAAAATAAAAAGTGCAAGATATTTTATCACCAAAAGTATTCATACAAAAATATTTACTTTACTTAATTTTAACAAAATCTTGATGTAATGATGATATATCATATTTATGGCTGTAGCCTGACATGGTCTTTCATAACACTGCAAACTCCTTTAATTCTTGTGAAAATTGGAAGATAAAAAGTCTACCACAAGTAGGCCAGGCGTGGTGGTGCACGCCTTTAATCCCAGCACTCCAACATTCTGGAGGCAGAGGTAGGAGGATTGCCGTGAGTTCAAGGCCACCCTGAGACTACAGAGTGAATTCCAGGTGAGCCTGGGCTAGAGTGAGACCCTACCTCGAAAAAACAAAAAAAAAAACAGTCTACCACAAGAACTGAATTGTTGAATTACTTTCCATATGATCAATTCTCAAGTCACTAACAAGAAAAATTAATTTCTTACATGATATTGAAGGAAATATATATATATATATATATAATTTGAACCTGTAAGGATCATTTCTTATCAGGTACTTTCTATATGAATGTCACTCAATTGCATTTTTAACTGATAATCTAAGTTATGGAAAGTCCAAAGAACACTATAAATACCTTGAGTTTCTCTGACTCGTGTACAAGTCTCCCACATATATATATATATAATGTTATGTTTTCCTGAAAAACAACACAAAGGTATTCAATCTATATTAGTTCATTACTATATTGTGCAGCTAGGTCCCTTTCAATTTCAGTAGTTATTCTGATAAAATAATTTATTTTAAAATGTATATTATGTACCCAGAGTGCGTGTGCATATATCCCTTGTCTTTTCATTTTATTTCAGTCAGCTGTAAATAGGCCTTTAATATGTAGAAAAAGTTATTTATTTATTTTTAATCTTGCTTAATGTGTGATTCACAGATAAAATGCATATCATTGACCGGAATCATCAATCAATGTATATAATTGAGAAAATTATTATTGAAAGTCTTTGCATAGTATTTTATATGTATCTTGGTTGTGATGTGATCATCACAATGTGGTTAATACCATCATCTTTCAGGTCACATAGTTAGTGTTTGGAATAATAATCCTTAGCCAGGAATGATGCAGCTCCTCACTAACCCCAGTAGTCCAAGGATGGAGTCAGGGTCCTCAAGGCCTCCTGCATCATAACAAACGAGCAAGATAATTATGATGCACTCTTCTGTCAAATTCTATCATATATTTCAATATAAATTATAATATGCTATTATTAACTTTACTTATCATGATGTACAACCACCCTCTAAACCTGATTTATCATATGACTGCAATTTGACACATGGATATTCTAAGAGGCAGTGATTTTGCATAACACCCTTCAGTTTGGCCTTTTCAGATACTTAATCATAATTAGATTTAGATTGTCTTTGGCAAGAAGAACTAAGAAGTGGTGCTAATCCGATCACGGCATAGCATTTCAATTTGTCTCATTACTTCTGCATTGATTTTGAGCACCTGATTGAGATGAAACATGGCAGGATTGAGACTTCTATTGTGACCATTCTCATTATTTGTTTTTGTTTTACACAGGTATTCAGGATGGAGATATTTTAAGACATCTCATCAATCTATCAATTCACTTATTTCTATTAATATAACCTCAAACTATTTAATTGGCCATAATCCATTATTAAGTAATTGTACAAGTTCCACTGGAATATTTTTTTCAAAATTGGCTCCTTTACCTTCTGATAAGTACTCATTGTTCCTTGATTATAATATAATAATAAAAATAATAATATGTGTAATATAATGCAGATAATATAAAGGTGTATGTAGTTATTTGTGTCACCTTTATATTATGTAATTCTCTCATATTCACTTTCTTTTTTTCTTTCTTCTCATTTCTATCTATCCATCTCTATTTCTCAACCAAGGATTCAAGAAAGTTTTTTCAAGATGTGTAAAGTTGTGGCAAATCATGCATTGTGAAAATAAAGGCCAGATTTCACATCAAGATACCAGTTTCTTATTAATTAGTGACAATAAGATAGAAAACAGGAAAATATAAATATTGGAATACTGAACAATGATGTAAATGAGACTATAATATCGACAAAAGATTGTGATAATTTGAAATCTTAGCAACTTTGATGGAATGTAAGAGAAAGCATATTTGTATGTGAACATTTCTAATTAATGTAGTTTTACAGTAATGAGCCAAATAGGTATACTTATTTTATATTTTATTCTAAGTTTTTTTTCAAAGAATATTTAAGAAAATCACATTTGTTTTTTCTGACAGTTTTAACTGTCTGAAGTCAATCTTTAAAATGGGGCAAGAGACGAGCCACACCAGACCTACCATGGAGGATTCATATGGAACCCCACAGAGAATGTTGGGATGCACAAGTGACCCATAACCACAGCCTTTCAGTCAACACAGGAAAAGACAGTGAGACAAACACTAATGATTTTTGAAATAACCTAAAACAGAAGTACAGAGACCCCTAAATTCTCAACAATAAAGCAGCCTTAATATTCACCCACCACGACTCAGGGAACTGAGCAGAAGAGGGGGCGGAAAGATTGTGAGAGCCTTGGTCGGGGAGAATATCCAGAGACATGGCTGCCCTCAGTAACAACATACTCGAGCCTGCAGAACCAGGCTGACTCGTAGGCTATCCATGGTCCCCTGACCCAAGGACTGATCCAGACTGCCCATGGAAGAGGATATCCATCCAGCTGACTGGGGATGGGGAAGAGGGGCATTGGGGAACTGGGGATAATATCTCATTGTTTTCCCATTAAATAATGTAACTCATTATGGACAATAAAAAATAATAAAAAGTTTGGACTATAATCCATTTTCAGTAGGAATCTATCATAATTATACCAAAATGAATTCTGATTGAATTATGGACCTGATTACCTGATAGCATGAAATTATAGTGTTTCATTTAGTTTCTCTTCAAATCTGAAAACAGAATATTGAGCTCCAAAATAGAAGATTGAATTCATCACAGATATTAATTGAGCAAGTGGTTTCAGTGGGTTGAGCTATAATGACGATTGCAGTGGGATTTATCTGATTGTGTAAACTTCTCAGATTGTTCCATTTGCAGAACTATTACTTTTCACAAGTAACAAATATACCATGAAGGTAAATAAACATCGCTGTGTGCAACTCTCCCCTTCCAAAGTGACCAGCCTTGGCTGAAGAGTGCTGTTAAAATAATGTGATTCTTTCTTTGACAACCAGGACATATGGCTCCAGGCATGTTTACTCTTGAGGAAACCATTTTCAAAATCACCCAACCCTAAGATGCATCAAACACTAGCATTTGATACCTTGAAGTATTTGGAGATAAAATGAGTCACATATGCAAATCTGTATCACATAATTTTTATTAAAACTCTGTTTTGGAAGGGAAATCCATAAGAAACCAAGGAAATAGTACTCCCATGGGTATTGGTGTTGGTTGATTTGATAGTGATGGAGAGTGAATTTCTTTTCTCTGGATGGCTGAGGGCTGAACACTCAAACATCACTCACACTGACCAAGCCAGCGGCTCCCAAGTTTGTTTTTGTGCACCAGTGAAGAGTAGCAAGGGCAAACAGGACATTCGAGCCAGGTAAACGAATGTTTATTGGGAAGGAAAGTGAAAGTAAAGCAGAGGAGGTCCCAAGCCAGGAGAGGTCATAGGGGCTGCCTCTTTGTGACTGGGATTGGGCATATAATAAAATATCAACTTGAGGTGGATAGGGTTGGTGACTTTGAATATTGTGGGCACTTCTGATAGGCTAGTAATTTGAGAACCTTGGAAATACAAATTTAGCCATCAAGTCAGGGTGGACTGGATTGGATTCTCTTGATTATATTTTGAGGATCCTGATAGGCTGGTGAATTAGATAAAGGATTCAGTACTTTATAGTGTGGGTGAGTTCACCTCCTGGTGAGATGGCATGTCAGGGATTTTGACGTTCTAGAATTTAGGGCTTTTTAAGTGTTATTTTGACGACTTAGTTTTCTGAAAAACCTCAGTGTCATTGGCTCTGTCTTTACAAACACATCATTTGTTTCTTCTCTTTGAGCAAATGTATAGACAGTCACTGTCCCTTCAATATAAGATTTCATTTGCTTATTGAACATTCCACCCCCACTACTTACATCAGGGTTTCATTAATATGAGTTCATCTCTCTTTATTTATTCCCATAGTAACTGCATTTGATATAAATCAAGCATTATATCAAAAGTAACAAAAACAACAAAGGCATTTAATTGCCTCTAGTTCCTTCTTGGTTTCAACAAGGCCATTTTCAAATGCAGTAGGATTGTTTATCATCTTTAATGCTGACTTGAGGCTTGCAAATATAACGGAATTTATGCATCCACTAGGCTTGCAGTTAAAAAAAATAAGAAGTGCACATTTACTCAGATAGGCAAGGGGGAAATAATATAAGAACAGAAGTTTGTGCATATTTTTAAATCCAAAGTTAAGCATTCAAGTTGTAAAATGTCATTGACTAAGAAGGGAAAAGCAGCTTATTATGCAGAACACTTTTTGTAGAGCTATGGAATATATTGATATACCTGCGAGTTTCAGTGAAATATAACCAAGGCTACTTATAATTTGTATGAGTGAAGTACTATGTTTAATGATGTGGTTGGTATATCAAATATTCCTAACTTCAGCAATCAAAGGACTTGCATACTACACATATGGTTTTCACTTTAGAAATTATTCAAGTTAAAAACTGAGGAAATATACACCATCCTATGAAACACAATTAAGATGCAACTAAGTATTCTTGTAAAGATAAACCTTATTTGTTTATTATGTCCAAAAATTAAAGTTCTTGTCTACTTTAAGAATTTATTTTTTTATTTTTTAAACTATTGAATAAAACATTAATATGATCTCAAAAGTAAATTAAAAAATTAAAAAGTTAATTATTATTTAATTATTATTTTTATTTTTTGCACTGCTGGATATTGAACTTAGGTTTTTACATACACCAGATATCCAAGGTGACTATTTTTTTAATGAGATTGCTTTGGAGAGTCCATGATTTATCTCAACATAGTAAGTGCTTGGAATGTCAATCAGCTATTTTGTATTTGTGCATGATTGCAAGAAATATTTGAAAGGAAATCCACATAAGAGCTGAAAACTGCCTAAATTACAATTGATTGCTAAATGCAAGCCCTTCGGATACATACATTGGGAGAACAAATGTTTGGATGCAAGATGATATAGTTGGATGGAACATATTCATAATGATTTTAGGCTTTGATTCTAGATTAAAAATTACACAGATTACAGTAATAACTAGAAGTTCTTTACAAGTTCACACTGTGAACAAAAACACTGGTAACCTTAACTTCTGTTATTCAGTTGGAATGGGCTTTGTGTGCTTCAAAAGATGTTTGCCCCCTGGTATACAACAAGCTCCAGGCCTTGAGGGTAGAAGCCTGACAAGCATGCAAGGGAAGATGGGAAATACTGAGTTCCTCCTGGAAAAATCACTTTTCTTGAACATCCTGGACTCAGGTTTTGTCCAGAGCTTCTACAAGCACTGAAAGTCTTCTGGAGTTTGAGCTGCTAAAAGTAAAGAACATCAGATCAAACTAGAAACATGTTCAGCCTAGCCTAGACTGAAAGCCTGAGCCAAAGCTATCTTTCAAACCAACTCCTTGTTCATAGATAGAGCTGAGTAGAATCTTATGAAATATGAAGTCAGCATCAAGCCTGGCATCCTCGTAGGATCATCAAACGGATTTCTGAAGGTCTGAGTGAAGAGTTGTTTTTTAGTCTAACTTTCTGCAAGGTAATCTGGACAGCTCTTATGAGGGACCTTACATCATAGCCATATATGGGAAATAAGTCACTCATTGTTCTGTTGCATTACCTGTAACATGCATGACTCATTCTGAGAAAAGTTGCTTTGAACTTTCTCTGAATTCTAAACTTTTTATGGATAACCTCCATCCCTATGGTTTTTTTTTTTTTTCATTAACAAACTAGAGATCTGACATCTGAGTAATTTGGGGAATTTACTAAGAACTTTTATGGGGAATTTTTTGACAATATTAACCTCCCCTTGTCTTTATTTGCTCCTTATTTATACTAAATGAGATATCTATTAGGAGTCCTTTCATTGTGTGGCTACAGTCTCGTGATTATCGTTAGTCTGTTCATAAGAAACTCCAATTCTGAAACTTTCTGGCTTTGAGGTCTGTTCTGCTTTTAAATGGGAAAGTTAACGTATGAAAAAAGAAAATGTCTCTCATGATTACAATGCAGAATTTTGGGGCTTAAGGGGTGCTGCCCAGGTCTGTGAACCCCTCCATTTGGGTTCTTATCCATTTTAGCAACAAAATGAGGAAATGGGTTCTGAGAAGGGTCAATTATAAAGTATGAGATAGAATGAGAAAGAACTGTCTCCTAGAACAGACTAGAAAGACCCAGGCCAGAGGGGAAGTCCCCTCCTTTCCTAGCAGGAAAAGGAAGGGGTAAACTGACAAGATCTTCATCATAGAGAAATGCCATGGCAAAAAGCTTATAAACAAGCACACATAGGAAGCAAAACATGAGAGTCCAGACCAAAAGATATTGAAGAAACATACACATAAAAGCAGCAGCTCTTCAACTTCACACAGAAGAAAGCTAAGAAGTTAGATGGTGAAGGACTCTGGGCTTATGAAAAAATCAGATATATAATGCAGTAAGAAAGTGCCCAAGCAGAAGCCAGGAGATTTCGAGGGCAGGAAACAGTAGTCAAGAGTTTCTACACATGAGGAAGACCCTCACTTTAGAAGAAAGTTACCCACGTAACAAAGCAAGAAAACATTTGGAAACAAAATGCATATAAGAAACAAACAGAAAAGTACCTAGGAGAGTAACAAGAGCCTACCTTACCCCAAACAAGGAGAGGGAGGAAAATTACACACTGGTGTTCAGGCAAAAGACCACTGGTCAAGATGGATGCAAGATGGCCAAGAGATCCCACTATATATATATATATATATATATATATATATATATATATATATATATATATATATATATATATATATGAGCAGACATCCAGAATTGGTGAGCCTTGTCAACAGATTCAGCTGTGTAAGTGAGAGAGCTGATTGATTGGTTTGTAGACTAAGGTGGTTTACCCAAGAGGAGGCAACTTGGCGTGTTACCTGAAGAAGAACCCACTATTGCCATTGCTGAAGAATTTCGTGTAGCTTGCTTGGGTGAGCCTGGATCAGATATGCGTTCTAGTTCTGCCAAGGCAGGTGGGTGGCACCTCTGTTCTTCTCAGGCTTCTTCCAATAACTGCCTATGAACACCTTTCTTATCCTGTTTCTTATTCAGTTTCATTAAATACCATTGTCTTGGTTTGTTTTCTCCTTTATAATTTAGGTTAGAAGTATGCTTTCATTTTTTTTGATTATTTGAGAACTGATTCTAGATAATTTCAAATTAACTAACTTTCCTTTTTATTAAATAAACAAGCAAAACACTACTTTGCATTTATATTCTTATTGATTGATATTTGTAATATTTTTTAAAAATTAGCTGAGTGATTTATAATCTTTTTTAAAGTTATTATTTTAATAATGTGAGTGTTTGCTTTCATTCTTCATGAATCTGGTGAATCATCAATATGCTAAAGGGCTTTGTGTTCATAATTTAAAAAATGAACATGGCACTTTAAATTATCTTCAGGAACACATCACATAGTTAATGTACATGCAGATGACCCTCTGAAGAACCTGTTTTATAGCTTATGTAAGATATAGTGGCATTATAAATTTATATCTTTGCTCCTTTTTGACACCTGTAAATATTTCATAAATACTGGTAGATGAATAATGTGCTTTTGGAAGTAAAAGATACCAAGTAAAACTCTACTAAATTATGCAGTTTATACATCGCTTTTTCCCACTTGCAGTGTAACTATATGTATTATTAGATATGCTTATATTTAGCTATATGCATTCAACTTAATTCTTAGCATCTATTTAATTTAAAACCAAAAGAAGTTTGTCTAGCAATGCTCTATTTCCTCAAATATCCACTGTTCAAATTAGCTGAGTCATTTGCTCATTTTATATTAATTTTATGTTAATACGGATAACTTTCCAAAATATTTTATCAAAGAATAATTTACTCTTTCCTTGTGGAAAATGTTGTTATCATCTCATTTACAACAATGGGAGGATTCTTAAAAAATAGCCCATGTATGAGCAAAGAAGTGAAAATTTTTTAGAAATATCACTCTAATGCCCTTTAGACCTCATCCATTTAACTCGGCATTTATAAACTCTCTTCAGTAAATTCATTAATATTTTCTTTTATTTAAACAAGTGGGAATTTTAAATGAGCATGCTGGCCAAAGCCCACTGTCCTTAATTTATCCCACCGCTATTCTTTGAATACCACTAGCCCTGGCTCTCATTCCCCCTGTGCCAGGAGCTCTGTTGCAGGCACAAAGCTACTTTGAATGAATAGAAGATGAGCTGTGAGCTTAGTTTATTTGACCTGGAAAGAGTGATGAAATGAGCTCACCAAGGACAGGAAAATACTGGAAGTCAGCAAATCAGATTCTGCCTAACTCTCCACCATATTCTATTTTGATCCTAATAGTCACGTATGTACTCTGTTTTTTTAAAACAAATTGGTTTATTTTCATTTCTCTTAACAACTTAAGCCTGCTGCACTATATAAAGGATAAACCATTTACATGTGTTCACAATAATGATGCAAGTTACCTCGGAAAATAGTAAAAATATCTCCTGATATTGAATGTTGCTATATGAAAAGGTTGTGCTGGGAAATATCACTTGTTGCAGTTTGTGACAGAAATGTTCTATAGATAATGATGTTTCAAACATCTTCAAAATGTAGACAAATGTAAAATGAATGCATTTAAAAATAAATATTTTAATCTTGCTTTTATTACTCCAGTATAAAGTATTTTCAAATATATGCAATTTGAAGTTATTAATATTAATTATTAATTATTATTACTAATATTACATTTTTCATATTAGGTCTTCAAAACTGATTATGTCTTTTGTGTTTCTGTGAGGAAGAGGTCTTCAGTATGCATGTGTGTATACATGTGGGCACATATGTGTGTGGGTGCTTGATCATGTGTGTGTGTGTGTGTGTGTGTGTGTGTGTGTGTGTGTGTGTGTGTGTGTGTAAAACAAAGGTTTCAAGGTCTCACTTGAGCTCAGATCTTGTCAGTCCAGCAACTCTAGCTGACAGACTTGCCCAGGGATTTCTGATCTCTGCCAGGATTGCCATCTCTGCTACGATTAAAGAAGCTACCACACCTACCCAGATGGGTACTGCAGATCCAAACTCTGGTCTTTAGAACACTAGGCAAGAGTTTTACAGAATATCTTCCCAAGCCCTTTCTTTCATTGTTGATGCTGTCTGTATTTCACATGCTCAGTAACCCCACAGCCACTAGGTTATACTGTGTGTGGTGCTGGAGAAAGAGAAATTGGTTCATTTTTACTGTATATTCTACATTTGCTACAGCTTTTCTATAGATTTCTCCACCTTTGTCAAATTATAATTGACAAGTAAAAATAATATGCATTTAACATGTATAAAGCATAGTTATTTAAGAATATTTATTCTTTTGTTTTTTCCAGATCAGGTCTTGCTCTATCCCAGGCTGACCCAGAATTGTCTATGAAATCTCAGGGTCACCTCAAACTCAAGGTGATCCTTCAACCTCTACCTTCCAATTGCTGGGATTAAAGGCATGTGCCACCACACCTGGATACTCATAGTTACTCGATTCATATCCATTGTGGAATGAGGACTAAAATTTCATGGATTAATAAATCCTTCATCCTTGTGTGTGGGGGTTAGGACACTTAAGACCTATTCAGCAAATATCCTGAGAGGTGAGCATTAGTAATGATACTCAACAAGTATATCACCCTTCACCACTACTCATTTTTGGCTCCTGGGATGGATTTCTGTACCTAAGTGTAACAGTTTATTTAAAAAGTTTGCTCTTAGAAATTTAACAACTTATTTAAAGGACCAAGCAAAGCCCAGACACATAAACTTTGTTGAGGGCTTAGTATCAAAATTTGGAGGTGAGACTTCTTCTCTTTCTGGGGCCACTGGATTACTTTTAGCATATTCCTTGTAACAACCCTAACTCTTCAGGCTCTACAATAGCCTACTTATCATAATTATTACTGAGAATGATCTTTTATAAATATATCAACAATGTGAGACTAAAATCTCTTTCTTCTCATTTATCTACTTTTCTTTCTTTTTAAATATTATTATTGTTTTGTTTTATTTCATATTCTGCCAGGATAATTAGTCAAAATCCAGATGAAGATGGATATCTCCTGTTTTATTTATGATAGATGTTGACATTGAATAAAACCTCCGTGAGCCAACAAACAGGATAGGAAACCAACAGGTATGAAAAACTATTGAATCTTATTATTTTTGCAGAATTATTATCAAATAATTTCTATAAATAATTGTAATTTTCTCATGTATAAGAAGCAGATAATCATAAACTTGCTATTAATTACTTTATTTCCATATATATTCAGTTTTGTATTACTAGAGGTTTATATTTTCATATATGTATTTAGATAGGTGTAAAATTGAGCCCATAATTATAAACCAATATGTTTATAATATCTACATCATAGCCAATGTAGCAAGAGGGAAAATCAGTATATTTGATAAAGTCACAGTTTCCACTGAAAACCAAGTGAAAGGCTGTGATACAGAAACAATCTGGTAGGAAAGAAAGCACAGAATCTCAATACTTTGACATGTGAAAGAGTATCATAGACCCCAATTACTATTGAAGATTGAAGAGATCTAAAGCATTATTAGTCTGATATCTGACTTAGTAGTACACATACCATAGTGTCCACTTCAATGCACACAATCCAGACTGTCAATATTCTTTGCTGTTAATCACTAATGCGGTTACTGTTTTTCACATATTTACTGGCATATTCCTAACCATGGTAACTCTGATGAATGCTATTATGAATTTCAGAATTTACAATGTTACATAATTCTGATAATGCCATATCTGTCCACAAAAATCCTGTGGATGTGCTTTAGGAGGTTTGGGTGTAATTAATATTATTATTATTATGCAATCCCTGGGAACATATGTAAATGTTTGCATCTAAGGGGAGTAAATTCAGAGTTATGAAGTGTCTCTTTAAATTGGGGCAGAGTGAGAGGTCCTTAGTCATTGATGGTGTTCCTGCAAAAAGTGGCACTCTGGTCTCTTTAAGGAAGTCTCTAAAACTGTACCAAAAGCACATCTGGAAAAATTCTGAAAACATTTTAAATTGCAGTTTACAATGCGTTAATTTTCCTGAAAACATTTGAAAACCATGAGCATGGCTGTGATGGTTTGAAAGTAAATAGCTCCATATACTCTGATATTTTTTATTAAGGTTAATTAACATAAGAGCCTTGCCCGTGGTGTGCCACCGGGGCAGATCTTGAGTTCAGCCCTCTTGGGTGTGTAGAGAGTCAGCTTGAGTTCTGGCTGTTGGTACTTGCTGGTGCAGGCAGTATTTTCTATGCTATGGGTGGATGACAAAGTGAGCTAGCTTCTGCACCATGATGGAGTTTCCACTGAAATCTGTAAGCCTGACATCATCCTTTTTCTTCCATAAGCTGCTGCTGGATGGTATTTATTACAGCAACATAAAGTAATTGCAACAGTGACTAATATTTTTAGTTTAAAAAATGGGATTGCTTTTATACTCCTAAAAACATTTAATGGCTTAGTTTTAAGTTAAATGGCACTTGGAAAATGAACAATTCTGACACATGTTTGAACTTCAAAGTTGTAAAAGATCTAACAAAGCTTTACTGGTCTTGTTTCAAAATAGACAGGAATGCAATGTTGGGTCAGACAAACCAACATCTTTACCAAGCCCCATCAGCTGTTTACCCGTTCACTTTCATGTTGTGGGTATAAATTTGGTTCAGAGAATTTGAATTTGAGGAGAAAAAAATGCATCTGTGCATTCCATGCTTCTTCATAGAAGATTCTCTTCCTTGGTATCAGATTACTCAGTATAAGGGCAAAGGAAGGGTCAGACTATAAATAGCTACCCCATGTTGTGAAAATTTCTACTTAAATTCTCATAGCAAAATATAGAGATAAAATCACCATAGTTTGACAGCATCCCCACCTAATAGCAGCTGTCAACAAAATGAGAAAATAAAATCAGGTCATATTGTTCAGAAAGCTGTGGCCTACCCATTTATTAAGCTCATCTTGCACTGAATCCAGAGTTCATGAACCGCAACTGGATTTATTGCTATGTTGGGTTTCTTTGAAGTATTGGCTGAAAATCATGCAGCTAGAACAATGTTGCCCTTCTCCTAGTGCTGTTTACCAATATAAAGCTGAGAAAATATTCCCAGGAGAATGTAGAGAAAAGTGTTAAAAAAATCCAAGATCATTTATTTGTCTTGATTCAGCCTTCCCTCGGTCTCTCTGCCCCAGTGTCCCTCCACCGGAAAACCCCAGTACAGTTTTTATTTATAGCTGTGGATCCTGAAGTCAAGTAGAATGATGACTATCAGTCTATTATTTAATGCATACTTGACGAAAATATAACAATGAAAATTTTAATATAGTCTTGAAAGTGAAGAATGTGTTCTTGTTCTGTTGAGTTCTATATTTACTTGAAGAGTGTGACCTCACAGTTCAAGTTACTTCTTCATAAGAGCTAGTTAAGATTGTGCTCATCCACATTTTGATGTAGATAAGAGAAGAAGGGGAAAAAAAGAATGAGACATTGAAGTAGAAGAGGTGCAGCATGAAAGAGGAGAGGGTTCACTGGAATTGGGATGGGGAGAGGCATTAATGAGGGTGATGGGAGGGAATTATGATCAAATGTCATTTGGTTCACTTTAAAATTTTGAGCAAAAAAGTATGGATTATGTGCCTTTTTATTGCACGAATTTACCTATGAAATTAGAAACTCAGAAATTTATGATGGCAATGTAAAATTGAAGTAATTTTCCTTTTTTCTTTTTTTAAAATAGTTTATTTATTCATTCTCAAGCAGATTGAGAGAGAGAGAGAGAGAGAGAGAGAGAGAGAGAGAGGGCCACCACCTTGTGGGTCTGGCTTATGTGGGTCCTGGGAAATTGAACCTGTGGGCTTAGGCACTGGAGGCAAGTGCCTTAACCGCTAAGCCATCTCTCCAGCCCTGAAGTAATTTTTCTTATTGATGAAATATTTCAAAAACCTTGAGTTTGCATGTGCAAACAAGCAAATTCTTACTTGGTTAAATGTGATAAAGAGCTGACCCATTATAAGTGAATTAATATTGAATATGATGCAGATTTTCACTAGTACAATTTCAGATATGTTACATTTTAAATTTAACAATTATTTTATAAAATCAAAAATTAAAGGTGCTACATTATCATTAATATGAAAAAAATATATGCACTTACTATAAAGAAAAGATTTAAAGTAGTGCCTCATATAAAGTTCATTAAAGTACTTCATATTCTCCATAAAACAATTTGTTTTTAGAAAACAAAATGTATTCACATATCACTATAATATCAAAATGTGTACATATGTAAAGAGGTTATTACATTCCTTTTCTTAATAGTTATATGTTAATAAAAGGCTTGGTTTTCTTTATACAATTAAACCCATAATACATATTGCAACAGATTTAATGTAATACTATATAAAAATGAACCTATTTAATATTTATAAGTCCATTATAAATGTTTAAAGACTGTACAATAATACTTTTCTTTTCACATTTATTTCAGAAAATATAGTTATCATAATATGTGTTTATTATGGTTATATTACAATGAATAATATTTTATATTATTCTCAACTTGCATTTTAGTATACTAATAACTATGAGTACTCTGATATTATTAGCAATCTTGAGGTTGTAAATTTGTCATCTAAGTAAAATTATAGAAAAACATGTGCTTAACGATTGAAAGTCTAGGATATATATGAGGCAGCTATATTAGGAATTTATAGAGTAAAAAATAATTATGGTGAAACATAGCAGATGTGATGATGTAACAATGAGTGTAGAAAACTCCAGCTTGACATATACTGATAGAGGTTATGTAAGTACATTTCCATCATTTTTATGAATAACATAATTGGATAAAGGAAACTGAATTTTTATTTCGAGATCACATACTGCCTTTTCAGTTTTGGATTTGTTTTATTCTGAAAACCGTCTATAAATCGACAGACTGTATTCACTAAATTACATTCATGGATTGGCTGCTCATTTGTATCTTGAGGAATTTCCTTCTTGTATAATTGTTCTGTTATGGAAAAGGTAGGTTTTGAAATTCCTGAGAATTTGGATTTAAATATGGAAACTGTTTTATAGGACCATTTTATCTAATACTCATGCAATATATAGCTTCACACTGTTGAATACTTGAGAAAATATTGGTATTTAAAAATCATATTTTTCTATTTAACAAGAAAATAAAGAATGTATTCAAGGAATCATCTCCTTAGTTCAAATCAAGATAACTTATTCATTCACTGAATTTTAGGCAAATTAAATAGTATTAATTTCAAATCTGTTATTTTTTTTTGTAGCATTAGTAATATGTCCTGGTTTTCAGGCTAACTAGACCTTTACTGCACTGATATTCAGCACTAACGTTCTTTGGAATTTTTCTACAATAATATGACATTTACTCTTGTTTAGTGACTGTTTTGTTGTTGTTGTTGTTGTTGTTGTTGTTGTTGTTTTGTGTGTGTGTGTGTGTGTGTGTGTGTGTGTGTGTGTGTGTGTGTGTGTGAGACAGGAGGCAGTGGGGTGGCTGGGAAGGGCTCTGTGCACCAATAGTGGCTGGGGAAGAATAATTAGTCTTCCATAGGGTCCTTGAGTGTCTAGTAACTCTGGAGCTATTCAGGCTCCAAAGACCCTTGGGTCTCTTCTCCCTTGTGGGACTGGGGTCACATTCATTCTTGGCCACATCCAACTGTTTATGTGGGTTCTGGAAATTTGAACTCTATAAGTTTTAGGCACCCTTAGGCCTCATGTTTGCAGGGAAGCCAATTAATCACTAAGCCATCTCTCCAGCTCTAAGTGGTTGTCTTTATTTTCTTATTGGAGATTTTTGTTGAGAGCTATATTATCAACTCCATCCAAATTCTTCCATTTTATGGTACTGAAGCAAATTGCTACTTCGTTTCTCTAAACTAGTACATCAATTCACAGTCTGTTTTGTTCTTGGAGATATTTAGCAAGTTTTTGAGACTGTCTAGTTATCACACACCATTAGCTATTAGGCATGTGCTAACATTGGCATAGCAAAATCAAAATGATAAAAAAAAGTCCAAATCCAAAATTCACATTGGTAAAATTGAGGATTTCTGCTATGAAAGGATCAAATAGCTCATTGATTTTCTCATTATCATTGAAAATATATTTTTACAAATTGTGAATATTTTATGTTTTATTCAGTATCATTGCTTCCTAGATGATTCCTAACAGGTCTGTTTTTAATTTTCAAATCAGGACATAAGTACCTCAAACATATTCATAGAAATGATATTGAAAAGTTGGTGTTACATGAATAGCAAGAATATATTTCCATTTCTATATTCATAAATAAATCCTGAAACACCTGCAGGTTGTATTTAAGCTATAGACAGAATAAACACAAAACAAGAAAATAATATAGTGACTGTTTTTCTCAAGTTGAGAAATAGTAGTTAAAATACATAAAATAGAATAAATATCACAGATTGTATAAATATTTCTTCACAGGAAGAAGCAAAAAAAATTCTAAGTCTTAAAAACATTTTGAAAGGAAAAAGATGATAATAGTTGCAACAGCTTTTACCTGAAAGTTGAACAGGAATAGTCTTCTATTATTTAAATTATGAAATAGCATATTTTGAACCAAAGAGATGTGACATGTTTTTGTGTATTAACTCAAAGGTATGGTCTGGAGTAAATATTGTCATATAAAACTAAACAAAAAAAAAACCAACAAATCAAAGTGGGATATTGAAAGGTATGGAAGACTTTATTCAAAGCTTTTTAAAAAATATCTTTATTATGAATAAGTTTATATATTGTATGAGAAAATCTTGTGAATGCATCCCCATTTCCCTTCTCTCTGTCCCCTACTGAGGTACTTCCTGGATGCATATTAAGCTTTGTATTTATTCAAAGTTTTATCAAAAGAAAAGAGAAATTGAAATATGGATGGCCAGAAGTGACTATACTGACATAAAGACAAAATATTGTTTGTAGTTTTGCTAGAGATATCATAGACCATATGTGTTATGTGATTTGTCTTAATCAAGGTTTTGCCATAACTATTTTATTTTTTTCAACATTTCTTTATTTGCCTCTCTCTCTCTCTGTCTGTCTCTCTTTCTCTCTCTCTGTCTGTCTCTCTTTCTCTCTCTCTCTCTCTCTCTCTCTGCGCTGACAAAGAATGGAATTATATCATTTGCAGAAAAAACAATACAAAAATATGGGGCTGGAGTTCATGTTTATCCAAAACCACTTGTTAAAGAGGATGTTTTATTTTCTACTGTACACATCTGTCAAACGTAGATTTTATATAAGCCTGGGCTTATTTCTAGGCCTTCTGTTATACTCCACTGGGCTATGTGTTTGCTTTATGCCTGAACCATACTGAGATTGTTCCGTGGCTGCGCAGTGTACTTTTCAGTGTGGTGCTGTGATCTCTCCAGCGTTGCTTTTCTTGCTCAGGATTGCCTCAGCTCCTTAGGATCTTTTTGTGCTTTCGTATGCATGTTAGACTTCTTACATTTCTCTGAAGAATATCATTAAAATGTTGATATACATTACAAATAACTTTCCTGTCACTTTTGGTAATATGGACATTGCAATAATATTAATTCTGTTGATTCAAGAACATGTGGGTCTTTCCATCTTCTACAATGACATTTAGTTCTTCTGTGCTTCATAGTTTCACTGTAGGTATCTTCAATATTTTGAATTATCAAATATTTTTCAGACTATTGGAAACTGAATTATTGTTATAAAATCCATTTCATTATTCCCTGAGATGTCTCCTTGACCACATGCAATTTTATAACCTAGAGCTAGTTTGCCCACAAGTTATAATCCTACTCTTTCTTGCTGATAGGGAGCTGCTATGTTTTTCATCTATGTTTTTATCTCTCACTATATTCATCTGCCTTTTCTGTGTAAAAACTTTAAATATGTGTTTTTATATCTATAAACTGTGAATTTTATTGTTATAGATGCTATGTTCATAGGACATGTCCTTTCTGTGGACAAGTTTATTCAACAGATTTATGACTCTTTCTTTCTGAGACATTCCATTGTTCCCTTGATATTTTGTTGTCTATTTAGATATGGCTCGGTTTCTGGTTCCTTGAAAATTGTGTGTTAGTATTTTCTTTAAGGAATCAAACAATGGTACCCGAGAAATCATTTTATGGGTTCTTGCCTTAGTGTTTAGATTTTAAATAATTTTGCTGTGATTACTTTATCTTTAGTTATTTTATGCTTATTGATAATTGATTTTATATAGTGACCGTTGTCATAAGCAAGATGGATGACTATGTATCTATTTCTCAATTAGTTATACTTACATTCCTGATTCCATGTTAAAAAATACTAAAATTATTTATTTTATTTGCAAACATAATACAGAGATACAGAGAGAAGGAAGACAGGGAGATTGGCATGTCGTGGCCTCCAGCCACTGCAAATGAACTCCAGATGCATGTGCCCCTTTGTGCATCTGGTTTATGGTTGTTGGGCTTTACAGGCAAGTACCTTAATCATTGAGCAATCTCTCCAATCTCCTTTTTAACCATTTATGCTGTGTTCATGCAGGGGCAAGCAATCCTCTGAGAAAAACAACTATCACAAATTTATCAGAAACAACTGTGATCACACATATACGAGACTGACCAGATTGAGTTTGTGAGGGTAGGAACAGGGTTATCAGACTTCCGCCTGAGATCTCAGCCACCCCAGGTGCAAGCTGTATTCAGTAATATACCTGGTCTTATTGGCCCCAGTTGGAGATGATTCTAAAGAGAGAGGAAGATCAAGCTCCACCTCTCCAGCCATGGGAAGGTTGTTATCCATTTTGACATTAGACCTTCCCGTGTGGCCGCTTTGGGTCTCCACACTCCTCTATGTGAACCCTTGCCACTGTCTGGCAGAAAGCCCAATATACTCATTGGTTCACGCAGGTAAACTTCGGTGGAATCTGACCTAAGTTTGTCATGGGTGCCCTGCCTGCAGGAGCAAGCACTCATATCTTTTTCCCTGAAAGGAGTCCATGCAACAGTTCAATACAAAGAATCTCTAAGCTCTTTGCCAATGATTTTTGTAGGGCTCTCATTAGTATTTCTCAGTGGCTTCAAAATGAAATATCAGTTAATTTGTGATTTCAAAGTAAGCATGACAAAACAATATTTAGATCTATTCCTGAATTTTGAAATATGTGAATAATTGTGCTTTCAATTAGATATTGCTTAAATCTTAATTACCATGTTCAGACTCAAAAGAGGTGTCAGACTCATTTGATTTCAGACAACATTGGAAAAAGAAGTAAATATTGTTATCCACATTAATTAAACAACTTAGAAATTTTAAATGTTCTGAAAAATATGTAAATTATATTGTGAATACATACAAAAGTGACTTCAAACTAAGCAGCTACGCATGACATTTATTAATTATATAAAATATTAATTATAGGAAAGCTAATGCATATCAACAGAATGCATCTATTTTATTTACATAGTAAAATATATCTCTATTAAAAGGAATGACGTAAGTGGCTGCCTAGTTCAGGGGTGTGACTGTCACATAGGATATGTGAAAAAGACTTAATAGTTCCAAAGACATTAAAAATACAAGAGAAAGAAAGCATCTTACCTATAAATATTATAACCCTCTAAGATAATGTTAATTTATGTACATTGGTACATGAATAACATAACATAAAATGAGAATTAACCCAAAATTAAACACATTGGCCTGTTAGATTAGGCTTGTAACCCCAGGAACTCCCAAAGTCAGGAAGCTGAAATAAGCAGATCATTAGAGGCCAGTCTAAGCCTAGTTTTCAACAGTAAGACCATGTCTCAAAAACAAAGCAAAACAAAAAAAATCAAAACTATGTATCTATTACTGAAAAACACAAAGAATTGAAAATATAGTAAATGTGATGTTACTGCTAAATAATTTTGGCAAAGAAAAGCTAGAATTAAGTTCATTGTTTTTATTGTAATATTTAACACAATTTTCATGAAAAGCCCAGCAGTCTTTGTTACATGAAATATCATTTTCTAGATAACAATAAAACAACAGCTTCCCAAAAAAGTAATATATTTAAAAGATGAGATTTTTGAGATAATTTGGACTGTATAGTAAAAAGGAAATTTGTTATAGTTTTTAATGTTAATCAAATCAATGAAATCCCCTGTTTATACATATATAATCCTCAAACTTAAAACAAACAAAAAAAACAAACATAAGCAATTGTAAAGTTTGTCTCTGAAAAAGAGTGCTGCTTACTCTCTCAACTTAGGGCACTCTAAAAGTAAATAAATAACACCTTCTCAACAAACACTAGTAGCACAGATGTAAGCATGCAGTACATAGACTTGTAAGTTTGCATTGAAATAATCAGAAACCCTAGCTTTTATACAGTAAGCTCCTGAAGAAGCTGAGGGCACCACCTGGTACAACGGGCCATGAACAGAATGGGAGGAAGCCTAACCTCAAGAATAATTTCTCAGACCTGCATCTCCCTGTCCCAGTTATTTGTTCCTTCCCATACTGAGCTGTTGATCAAGGAGACCCAGGAGGTCCCCAAAATGTGACAGACTTCTGTCAAAGTTCTTGAATACCTGTCCCAGGCCTAAGTTAAGACCCTATTGCTGAGGAAATCACAGAATGTCATCAAACAACACCAAGAGATCCTGCTAGATCCAGAATGGTAACCAGCTTCCAGATGGTAGCATGTGTAGCATTGGAAGATGTTGCATGAGCTGCCAGGGGAAATTGGTCAATGATATTTGGAGAAAGCAGAGACCACTGATATACAATATAGACAGTTGTCACAAGAATGCAGAAAACAGTATATGGAAGAGACCAGAAAGTGAAGAAATGCTCATCTGTTCAATAGTAACACTAAACCAAGGAGGGTAGTCAAAGGCTTACTGACTGGCTTACAAATCCGCTCAGTGATAAGGAGCCCTTAACTGGAACTGAGATCAATGGCAAAATCCTATGAGAACAAGAACTCTGGGCTCCTAGGAGAGATTCCCACTACCAGAGAGCTAGAGTGAGGTTACACCCATTAAGAGCTAGCCAAAATAGCAATGTTGTCCCATTTAACCTACATTGATCTCATTCTCTGATGGAGATTCTGTTTGTATTTTTCAGAAGGCAGTGAGAGAGCCAGGGACAACTCAATTCCACCAAGACATTGAACGATGGCTGACATCCTGGCAGGAGACAAACCACCCCTGGTCTTCACACAGGGACCAAATGAAACCTATGAGAAAGTGACTAGAACAAACAGGAGACCAATCACCACAAGTCTGATAACCCATGAAAGGTCAATGGAGACAGACACCAATGATTCCCAACAAAAACCAGGAAAAACATACAGAGATACTTAAGATCTCAACAACAAAGCTGACTCAAAACTCACCCACTATGACTCAGGGAACTGAGCAGAAGAGGGGGCAGAAAGCATGTAAGAGCCATGGTGGGGGAGAATATCCAGAGTCATTGCCCCCTCAGTAGCAATGCACAAAGGGAGAAGAAAAAAAAACTGGCTACCTCTGTTGCGGTTCATAACCCCTAAACCTATGGAAACTTCCAGTATGCACACTGAGTTAGGACCCCAGTGGGTAGGGGACAGAGAGGAGGGATATGGGGACATATTCCCAAAATTTGATCATATACTGTATATACTTATTCTTAATAAGGATATAAAAAAGAGAAATTATCAGAAACATATGTAACTCTACTAATTAAGACAACTCCATTTGCCATTTCATATTTCTTATTGGTAATATAATATTTCACTGTGCAGAAAAGATAAATTCCACACCCAAGAAACCACACACACATGATGATTTCTTTTAAAGTAAATGAATGTGGGAAAATAGTATTTTGGCCAGGAGTGATGGTGCATGACTTTAATTCCAGCATTTGGGAGGCTGAGATAGGAAGATGATAGTGAGTTCAAGGCTACCCTGAGACTACATCGTGAATTTCATGTCAGCCTAGGCTAGAGCAAGACCCTACCTTGAAAAAGAATAAAAAATGAGAAAAACTAAAAGGGAAGAATTTTTACATTTTCCTGTATAACCCTCATTTCTGATGCTATAATTCCTTCCCATAAATATGAATTTACTTTAGTGTATTTTTTTCAATCCATCATTCTTTTTTAAAATTTTTATTGACAAACTCTCTCTCTCTCTCTCTCTATATATATATATATATATCATTATCATATCCCCGTCCCACAACCCTCCTTTTTTCCCCACAGAAAAACAGCATTTTTTCTGCCCTTCCACTAAATCTGTTTTTCTTTCCAACTAGTCCCTGCGCTATTTTGATGTCAACATTTTCCCATTCTTATTTTGTGGGGTCTTGAATGTCATGGCCACATTATGTCTGGAAGACAGTGTTACAAAGCACTCCTCCCTTTCTTTTGGCTCTTATATTCTTTCTGTCATCTCTTCTTCAATGGTCCCTGAGCCTGACACAATGTTTCAAACATTACGGCTGACCAGCTAGGCCAAATGTGCCAACTTGTGAAAAGGTAGAATGTCTTTTATGGGAGAATCTAACTGTTCTCTGATTGGATTTCCACGCAAATGAATTTTTGTCTTGTACTGAAAACCTAATCAAAAGCCTATGGTTGTGGAGGTTGTAAGCCTTGATGGCATCGGGAAAACTACTGTATTTGTCTGGCTAAATGGATATATTATGGCTAACATATTATCCTCTAAATACTTATTCTTATATATTAATGCTATTGTCATTTTTGGTTAGAGAATAATCTCTTTTCAGATGGTGGTGACTACTGGGATGACTCAAAACTCACCAAAGTGCTGAAAAGAAGAGACTGTGGAGTGTTCAATTCATCATTCTTTTGTAATAGGTGTTAGAATATTTAGTTACATAATATGTCTATTCTGCTTATGCTTTTTAATGATATGTTCACTTCATATAGAAACTTTGACATTTTTTTCTCTCAAAAACTTCAAAGATATATTATTGTTCTCTTGCATCCCTGTAATTTATTATATGTAACCCTATATCTATAGTGTAGTTGCCTCTTTTAATCTGTGTGAGATGTGAAGGGGAACTGTATATTTTTTTCAGTGTATGAATATTAATGCACAGAGATACAGGACAACATTGTTAGTTTCTTGAGTTTGGTGAATCTTTCATGTTGATTTTTTACAGTGAAATTTCAGAAATTTTTAGCAATTTTTAGATCCCCTTTTTTCACCTATTTGTGCTCTTGTATTTTTTACAATATTTTAAATGCTTGCAAGCCATGCATTGTGCCAATTGACCTGTCTGCTATGCCCCAAATGTAAGTTCAATTCTACAACAGGATTTATTTTTTCAGTGTGCTTTTGAGTATTTGTTTATACTTGTTTCAAAAATCTAGGACATTTATAAAATTAGAAACCATGAATGTTGCCATTATATTAGTGATTTTGTTTTCATTTGGGAAAGTTTTGAAGAGAGTTTGGGAAGTTTGTCTTATATTATTAACATAAATTAGATATATGCAAATTTCACAGGTAAGCTTCATGTACAAAAATTAGATATAATACTATGGTTTCTAGTAACTCTAAATGAATATGACAGTATTTGTATTCAATGTCACAGGTAAATGGCTCCAAGTCTTGTCTAAATTCTAAGAACAGTTGGAGCTACAGCTCTGGAGCCCTTTTCCATCCTGTGAACTCTTTATTATAGTGTTCAGATTAGTACTCACTGATATTCTTTTTGAGTCCCAGTTTATTGACGACACTCTCCAGGTGTTTCTGTTTCCTTAGGATTTTTGGCTTGACAGATATCTCTTCTCTTGGTTTCTCTTTTTTCTTTTAATCTTTCTCTACTACTGAATAAAACAAATTCCATGCTTTGAGTATGAAAAGCGTCTCTAATCAACCACCATGACTCAGGGAACTGAGAGGAAGAGGGGGCAGTAAGACAGTAAGAGCCATGGTGGGGGAGAACTCCCAGAGACATTGCTCCCCTCAGTAAGAACATACAAGGGGGGGTGAAACCGGATTGACTCCTAGGTTTTCCATAACCGCCTTCCCCATGGACTGATCCAGCCAGTTTTCCCATATAGGAAGATATCCAGCTGATTGGGGACAGGGAAGAGGGAAATGGGGAATTGAGGATATCAACTCATTACTTGATCATTCAATGTATCTAATTATGAATATTAAAGAAAAAAATTTAAAAAGAACATTGAGTAATCAATATCTTTCAGCCTTTGTATTGACTTTTCACGGAGGATATAGATCCTATGATGTATGTTTTCTCTGTTAGAAACAGTGTCTTCATAACTATATACACCATTATCAGGTTAACCTTCTGTGGTGTTTGGGGAAAAATAGCAACAAAAACATATACCAGTTGTCAAAGGGCAGTAGCACAACTTTTACCCAGAAAAATTTTATCAACTGTTTCAATTTCTGACAATTTTATTATTAAGTGAATGTTTGGAGAGGCATGACAGGGTCTTGGGACTTAAAATAAAGCCTAGTTTGGCTAAGAACTCATGGTCCTCCTTCCTCAGCCTCATGAATGCAGCATCAGGGCTCTGGGCTTCGTCACTCAGCTTGTCTTATTGGTTTACAGTGCATAATGTTACTTGTGAGTTAGCATGGGCCTTTGAATCCCAGTTTAGGGGATGTTTTGTTCAACCTAGATTTGTTTTAGCTGTAGTGGTAGACTACAGTTTAATATGTGTTCCTTCTGAAGACTCCACTGAACAGTGCAAGATGTCTCTCTACTTGGGCTAGTTGGGATTTGTGTGTTTTCCATATTTCAGCTTGGTCTAGCTATGCTTGGCTTATGTATCCTAACTAAGCTACAAGTTTCTAAGTGGTACTTTCTCAAAAACTTGCACATGTTTTATTTTGTGAGCCAGAAGAGAACCTTATCCAAGTTTCTAAGGCACTTTTCCTTCCCCCTCTGGCACCTCTGATGCTAATTTTTGTATGCAAATCCCAAACTTCAAATAGCAATTGTTTATCTTTCACTCATTCATAACCAGAAAATGTAATTCATTAGGATGTTACGATAGTGTCAAGACCATGATTCAGTTTATCAGTGAATTAGTTCATAGTAGATACAGGTACATGTGTGAGGGATTTCTTTAAATGGACTTAAATTTATTACTTCTCTTCCAAAGTAATTGCATCCATTTCACTTCCTAACTTGAGTTCCCAATAAGTTTGCTTATGGACATATTCCCTTCCTGTACTATTTATTTTTATTTATAAGCCTTGCTATGCTATCATTATTCCCAAAGTACCATTCACAGACTATATTCCAGTTACCTTAGAAACAAAAAGCTACTGATTGATGCAAATAAATGAAAATTTGCGATAAACCTACCATGAAGGCCCCAAATGAAACCCTGCAGAGTGGTGGGATAAGCAAGAGACCTATAACAACAGCCAATAAGTCAATCCAGGATAAGACAGTGAGACAGACACAACAATTTCCAACACTGCCTAAAGCAGAAGTACAGAGGCCACCGAGGCCTCAACAATAAAGTAGCCTTAATCCTCACCCACCATGACTCAGGGAACTGAGTGGAAGAAAGGGCAGAAAGATTGTAAGATCAATGGTGGGGGAGAATATCCAGAGACATGCCCCCCCTCAGTAACAACATACAAAGGGGGGGTGGAACCTGGTTGACTCTTAGGCCATCCATAACCTCTTACACCATGGACTGATCCAGACTGCCCACAGAGGAGGATACCCAGTTGATTGGGGACAGGGAAGAGGGAAATTGGAGATACCAACACATTATTTGCTCATACAGTGCATCTGATTATGGATAATAAAGTTTTTTTAAAAACTTTAGTATTTTGAACATGATCAGTTTTCTTCTATCATTTATAAGAATAAAAAAGTTATATCAAAAGGACTAATACAGACAGCCCACGAAGGAGGATATACTACTGATCAGGGATGGGGAGGGGGGAATTGGGGAAGTCGCGATAACAACGCATGGTTTGCCCACTAAATAATGTAACTCATTATGGACAATAAATATTAAAAAAAAAAGCCATGTATCATTTGTGTCACTGAATCTAATGGATGAAGCATTTTAATGAACAAATCAAAATAGACAAAATGGTACCTAGCTAATACTGCCATGATCATATGGGGTAGCATTGTTATTCCTCAGTAGTGGAAGACTGGCAATCAGGCTGGGGATGCCATCTGGAGTAGTAATACGCTCCGGACGACAGCAGATGTCAAGAACTGCTTCTCTTAGTCAAAACCAAATGTAACAAGGAGCTCAATGTGCCACTGGGGGACAATTTGTTTGGGGGGATATTTTTACTTTCTTGCAATCGCTAATCTTTCATTTGTATTTCCTAAACTGCCCAGGCTCATCTCCCTGGATGATCCTTTTCTCACTGTAAAAAAATGACTTGGTTATTGAAGACAGATTGTTGGTAAGCTGACATCCCTCCTGTCATAATCTCTTTAATAGGATAAAATGACTCATATGGGAAGTGGATTTCAAGTAAGGTGATTATCGGAATATCTAACTGAATAACAATTTTACATTGTTTTTTCTCTTCCTAACACTTGTTGAGTATTTTTCTAATAGCATACATAGGAAGACAGATTATTTTTTAATATAATGCATGTTGTATAGTTTTAATTGTATCTGTATAAATTTACATTCATACTAAGATAATTAGCAATGTGAGATGGGGAATTTTAATGCAATCATTTAGTTTAATTAAAATATAATCTTTTATATTAATTTCAATTATCATAAAGAGCTTTAAGAATCATTATTGCATTTTCAACTACAATATGTTTTAGTTGATTTTCTTCCACTTCTGACACCCACATCCCCTCAAATCATATTACAGTGCAATAGTGACACTCACACAGCATGGAACCAGTGAATAAGAGACATATAGATGAAAGGAACAGTGTATAGGATTGAGAAATAGACCAACACATCATCTATTTGTTTCTCGCTTGCTTTCTCTTTTATCTCATGATTGCTACATATAAAATCTAATGATGTTTTTCATGTTGATTTTATATCCTGAAACCTTACTGAAGGTGTTTATTAGATCTGCAACTTGTCTGGCAGATTCCATAGAATTATTTAACTATAGAATCATATCATCTGCAACAAGGGGTAATTTTTCTTCTTCCTTTCTAGGTTTTCTCCCTTTTATATCTTCCAGTCATTGTTTCACTTAGTAATTTGAGCCCCATATTCAATAGAACTGGTGAGAGTCTATGTTTGCTGATGTGAGGGAAGTAATTCCATTTTTCACCATTTATAATATGAAGTCTATATCCACTTTTTCATCATAGCTTTGACCATTGATAAAAATATTTTAGAAAGTATTTTTGGATTCTTATTTTACTTTGATCATTGGCTCTGAAATCATCAATAAATAAAAGGTTTGTGAAAAGTAAATATATTTACTTTTTCTTTAGCAGATCTGTATCTTTAATAATCTAAAAATGACAAATACAGTACTACCCACTGATAAGAGATATGAGGTAAATAAATTTTTTGTTTTTTTTTAATTTAATTTTCATTTAATTTCCAACCCACATGGAAAGAATCAATTACTAAATCAATTTCATGGAAAGAATCAATTACTAAATATAGCGCAACAGCAATGTCAACAGCAACAAAGAGGAATACATATTAAAATGAAAATGATCATGACCATAAATGTATGAAGATGATAGTTTTGGAGGTAATAGTTCTTCCCATAATTATTTCATATGTTATATTTCAACTGAAGTTGTACAAATATTTTTAGGGTGCAGAATTGGAAAAATAACTCTAATGGTAACTCTTTAAATTAATGCTTTACAAGGATCAAAATTAAACCATTTTTATTAAGTATGCTGATACAGAAAATTGTTTTTAAAAGTATGGAAATAATGAACACCAAATTGAGGATAGGTTACCTCTGGTGATGTATGCATAGGAAAGAGTATATTCATGGATAAGTGCACTGCTGCATTCTACTCCCCTTATGAATAGCATTTTCCTACTCATTGATAGTGCTTCATTTTTTTCCATTACACTTCATGGATGACTGAATTTTCACCAGTATGGTACATGTTTGGCCATTCCTTTTAAACATTACATATGTTAGCAATACCTGAAAAAAGTGAATTTTTAAAAAATAAGTGAGGGAAGAATTTCATATCTTATAATAAAGTCTATCCTAATTTATGATGAATATTTCATTTATTAGCCCACTTTTCTCCTTTGAGCCTTCATATTACACATGCACTCATGAATGTTGATTCACATGCATGTGATGTTGCAGTCATCAACAGTGCAGAAGAACAAGTGTTACTCTCTAACCTTCAAAGAAATCATTGAACTTTTTTCCAACAATAGGATGAAATAACGAAGAGTTTCCAATTTCATTTAATTTAGTTATTGATATAATTTGTAAGATTGGTGGCAGAGCTAGGAGATCATAGTTTTAAAATGTTTCATAATAAAAAATGCCTAATGTTTTTTTTATAATACTAACACAAGAAATACCATTTGTAAGATGAATACTGCAGTAGGCCAAAAAAAAAAAATGGAGTCAGAATTAAATATCGAGGAAAGGAAGGTCTCCATTTGTCTGAATCATGTTGTTTTGAAAATGTGTTGGAATTTGATGTCTAATTTTATAAACAGTATAATTTATAATTTTTAAAAATCCTGCAGGCAGAATATTTGGGTTGTCCAGGTTTTTTAATGTCTAATATAAGAAAGTAATTTGTATAATATTGCTATAATTTATTTTATCTAAGTCATAAGATTTATGAACATGATCCTGAGGGAAAATGTACATGCACAGTCATACACCCATAAAACAAACCAAATTGTCAGCATAGGTTTATTAATTTTATTTGTAAGCAGTTTCCAAAAAATGTGTTTACTTCTTTATTGAAAGTGCTATTTTGATTCCTTCTAGACATCTATCAGCAAAAATAAACATATTGTTCCTAGCTGAATGTTCCATCACTACTAACTTCACTGTTTTTTTAATGCCATACAGAGACTTTGGGAAAGAATATGTTGAGACTAAATGTCAGTGAAAGTTGTTTAATATTTTTAAAATTTAATTTGCTTAAATGCAATTAAAATTATATTTAAAGTAAACACACTATTGTAGTGCTCTGAAAACATATGGAGTGACATTTGTAGTATCTCCTTTGAAAATCACAGTAAATGAAATAAAATGTCCTCAGAGTATGAAAACACTAGTTGAGATAAAACACAGTCATGTAGACTGAAATACTTTAATGGTAGCTTAACATTTTGTTCATTTTTATAATGGCACTTTTTGTGAGGCAATAATATTCTATAACTTTCTGCCATGCCAACATGATTAACATATCTCTTAGTATTTGCAAAGTTAAGAACTATTTTAATGTTCCGATAATATTTTCTTGGATGTATTGTTATAAAAACATTTTTAAGATTTCTACAAAAATGCATTATCTTAAGAGACAGTATGATTCAATGTCAGTAAGTAAAATAAAGTAATAAATATCTTCATTTGGTATAATATTCTCTTACTGCCTTATTATTCATGTCATTGAATACCAGATATACATTTTTTTTCTTCCCAAAATATAGAACGATCCTTATTGACTTCACTTTTAGTCAGGAGATAAATAGTAAGTTAAGTGAAAGATATGTAATATTTAGTAACCGACATATTATATAGATGTTTATAAAATGAATGTAAAATATAATTATTAGTAATAAAATATAAGTAATTGACTCTTTCCTCATTCTGTCTAAACAGAAAAGGATAGGAGAAGCATCCTTCAGTAAGTGCAACATGAGGCTTGAGAGGCTAAAACATCAAGACTGCAGCCTATGAAAGCACGGAGAGGATGCCTGAGAACACTGCTGGAGTGTATGCTCAAGGGAGCCACATGAAGCCTTGGGCCTCTCCATGCACATCTTAACCTCAGTCCCATTAGGGTGCAGACATCCAGGAATCTACTAAGCTTCAGAAAAAAGAAAATATTAGCTCTGTGATCAGTAAGACTCCAGTTCCACAAGCAGACTGAAGAAGGAGAATTGCTGTAAGGTCATGACCCAGCCTGGAGTTTCAGAGTGTTTTCCAGATCATCCTAGGATAAAGGGAGATTCTAACTCAAAATAAATAAATAATTAATTAATATAAAATGACTAAACAAATAAACCAAATATCATAGTAAGAATAGTGATGGATCAGGACACCTGAAATTCTGTTCTACCCTCTGCAGGTGATTTCACCCTGCCTCATGGCTCACAACATGGGCGCATACAAGTGTATATACCTCATTCACACCACAACACCATACCATATACACACACTCACACACCATTACACACACACACACACACAGAGTATTCAAATTATTTGATGATAAATAGCATACTTAAAGGTGCAGCCTCATCCCTTGAAAGATGTTGAGAATTAATATCCTTTAATGGTAAATAATATAGTTCTTGACAATAAGAATAATTCTTTTATCTGATAATTCACAAAACTGTGAAAATAAGTTCAAATAACTCCATGAGATGAGTATCAAGCAATAACACATAAGAATCTTTCCAACACACACATACAAGAAGTGAAAATTCTACCAAATTTTTCAATGTTATGTGCAATGTGACCAAATGATAGATTATGGAACGTAAATAACTAGCAAACCTTCAATATAAATATCAGATGTTGACACTTGCAGTCTAGAAGAATAAACTGCCATAAAATGAGATATATAAACTTCTACAAATAGAATGTTTCTTCTAAAGCAACACCTTGACTAAGCAGGTTGAACATTCCCTTTCTGTGTATATTTTGTCTTGCTAAGAAGAGTAATGTGTTCTTTCCTTTACAACCAAAGACACATTTTTTTAAACATTGAAGTCTTTTTAAAATATTTTATTTATTCATTTTCAAGCAAAGATACAGAGAGAGAGAGAGAGAGAGAGAGAGAGAGAGAGAGAGAGAGAGAGAGAGAGAGAACCAGGGCCACCACCTTGTGGGTTTGGCTTATGTGGGTACTGGGGAATTGAATGAACCTGGGGCCTTAGGCACTGGAGGCATCTCTCCAGCCCTCCAAAGACACATTTTTTAACTTTATATTCTTGAACTAATATACTTTTGTTTTCTTACATGGATCCTATTTCTTATAATCCATGTCTTCAGTATAAGATTAGTATACCATAAACCTATTCTTCTACCATAATTACATAATCTCAGACTATGTTTGAATAAATGAACATGAATTGGCAATTTCAATAGTTCAGTGAATGAAGAATTCCACCATATGTAAAATTAATTGGTTTAACATATATCATTTATCTCAGCCTGACATGTTATTTCTATGTCAATCTTTATTAGTTTGTTCCACTATGCATGCAAATGTCAAAAAAGTTATAATATTTCTTATAATTAAAAAGAAGATTTATTGCTATTTAATAACCTTATAAAGTGATCTTTCATTTAATTTTTGCAATTTGAAAATATATATCCAATGCAAAATTTCTCAAATACAAGTCAGCTGTGGCATTCAACTCAGATTACTTTAGATGTAGACATGGGGAATCCGGTGTTCAGATGATTAACTTCAAACATTTCTTCAAATCAATGTTCATGTGTGACACATGTCACCCAGTATTTGACAAGAAAATGAATTTAAAAGATGGGATTGTACAAAATAAATTTGGTTCTACATTAGAGCTGTTTCAGCTAAACTCATGCTAGAGCTATTGAGAATTTTAATATGTATTATCCACTTTAGATTAAAGGTGCTATATTTGGTAAGTGAAAAAATATTAACATTCACAAACTGTGAACATTCAAACTAGGCCATGAGAAAAGTAGAAAATTTTTTTCTCTTCAACCTATCTGATACAAAAAAAAATTGATAAAAATTTAAATTGGACATTTCATTTCAAGAGTAAGTCAATCAAGATATAATAGATTCAAAGTTGTTAAAATATTTTATCTAAAACTAACACTTTGCAAACCTATGCATATTTTTCTCTAAAAAACTCAAAGTGATATCTCTGAACTTTTTAGGCTCAATTAATGTCATAATTTCTGTTTTTAAAATATTTTGATTTATTTATTTCCAGTGCATGTGCATATGCCACTTTGTCCTGGATTTAGATGGGTACTGGGGAATTTGAACAGAGGTCATTAGCTTTGCAAGCAGGGGACTTAACCACTGAGCAATCTCTTCAGCTTTAATGTCAGAATTTCTATAGGCATGAATTATAAAATTCATTCCACTGATTATGGATAACTTAAATTTCTGAGGTCTAGTGGACACATACTTGTTTGTTTCCTTTCTTTGTTTTTGATATAAGCTCTTGCTATGTATTCAATTGTACCCATTACCTCCTTCCAGAACCCTCTCAGTTACTGGAATTATAGGTATGTGCTACCACATACTGCAATATTCTACCTATAGCTTTAGTGATTTTCTAAATAAATGCTTTTGTTTGAGATATCTACTTATGGTTCATAATTCTTTAAAAATATTTTTTAATTATTTGCAAGCAGAGATATATACAGACACAGAGAACTTTGGCTTTGCAGAACCTCTAGCAACTGAAAAAAAGAAAACTCCAGATGCATGTTCTGATTTGTGCATCTGGCTTATGTGGGTACTGGGGAACTGAATCCAGGATGTTAGAATTTGAAGGCAAGCACCTTAACCTCTGAGCCATATCTCCAGATGTTTTTTTTTCTTTTTAATTTGTGACTTGTACAGCATCTGCAAGGTGTATATGGGAAAAGATTTCCTTTTGTGATAGATTCAGGCAAGTTCACAGATTCCAGGCCTGACCCCTCTTCCCCCTGAGTGGGAGGTGTGTCTAGTTAGAGTTCAAACAGAGAGACTAACACAGATTGGTCAGGTATGCACCAACCAGGTGTCTCTCTGGCTTACATAGCTGAGGTCTTAAAAAGTCACTGAAACAAAATTCAATCTTTTTTCTTCCATATGACTACCTAAGAGGAGGACTCTGAAATCTCCAGGCCTTAGAAAGGTAAGGTCTTTCCTCACCCCAATGGCTGGGGTGAGGGAAGGCTCAAGATTTTACCACATGAAACTTTTTCCTCATGATGGGATCCCTCTGCTTTCTTTCATTTTTCTGCTTGTTTAGCTGAATAGCACAGATTTTGTTAAACCTTCTCCCATGAGTTCTCTCCATACTGGTGGTTGGAGATCTCTGTAAAGTCCCATTTTCTTTTAAATAAATTTCAGACTATACCTTATCCTCTGGTGGTCAATAATTTTAATTCTTTAACTTTATAGACAAGAATTCGGGTACTCTCTAAGTTCTGAGATGCATTGGAATTTTCTTGGCATTATATAAATTCTAATTCTCAGCTCTGCCTTTACACTTTGAAATTTAAAATTTAAGCCAATAACATCAAAAAAGTCACAGCCGTTGCATTAGTTTTGATAAAAATATTTTTGATAAGAATTTAGAAAATTATTCCAAATTAAATGCTTCACTTTCTGAAGTGAGCAAGCAATATTCGAAATTGAAATAGATGCATATTAGAGGTAATAGCAAAATGAGATTGGAAGACTAGCATTTTTTCTCTTTAATACTGGACTTAATTCCATGTTGAGGAATTAATTATAGCAAACCCATACTAAAACATATCATACCCAATATTCAGCTGAAATTATTTAGCAATGTATTAACAGTAAATATATTTAAATATTTTAATTAAGTGGAAGACAATCAGTGGTGCTTTATAATGTCTATCAATCACAAAAGTACAACCTTCGACTATCATCCCATTTAGTTTAGTTGCGGGAGATGTATTTCACCTGGATTTACAGTGAAATCATTGATGCATTATCTGAAACTTGTGCTAAAAAGAGTATTGATTCATGTATTTTGTTTAGATTTAGCAATTTGTCTTCAGAAGTTCCTGGTAAGATTTCCCTATGGTATTGAAACCAAAAGAAATGGAAGCTAGGGGTGATAAAGTAAGCTTAGAAAGAACAGATGCTCCCCCCCCATATTGGACAGTATTGAAAATGGACTGTTTAACTTTTCAGAAAAAAATACAAGTTCAGCTTGTTGGTGTACTACAATGTGATGTGTTGTTAAAGTTATGTTTTTTTTTTTTTTACTTTGGTCAAGTTCATTAAGTTAAAATTAATTTTATGATAAAATTTTATGTTTCATAATCTCTTTACTTTCCTATTTAAAATATGAAAATGAATTAAGAACACTTTTATTTAATTAAAAGATTAAGTATACAATAACTGCATTGGAAAGTAAGTGCATGTCTTTAGAATTCTATATTTACACCATGCTGCAAAGAACAAAATGATAGTGACGTACAGACAGCAAGAGGTTACTTGGGGCCAGGGGTGATGCAGGGAAAAGCAATAGAGATGGAAATTTGTAGGCACTAGTTATTCTCAGCACATGGGATGTTTCCTCTGTTGTTGCTGAAGTGTTCGGATTTGCAAGTGTGTAGGCATTTAGAGACTTAAGAGAAGCAAACTTTCACAAATAGGACTTTCTAAATAAACAACTCAGAACACTGGTTCAAGGACCAGTCTTGGAAGTTGATAGTTGGAAGCCAAGGGCTCTGAAAAGCCACACTACATTCATCCCACAGCTGCTGGGATGAACTTCTAATCTAGGAACAGTTTATGGAAGGAAGGGATTTATTGAAGTTATAGATCCAGGACAAGTTCCATCATTGGCGGAAGATACTGGCTCCATTTCATTAATACAAACAGAGAGAGAAATCACCACCAGCTAGCAAACACCAAAAAGCAGCAAGCACAAAATGTTCCAGAGCTCAGACATCTCTGTAAACTTTTGGGCCAAAATCAGATCTATGTACAATGACACCTTAGAGCTACACTCCATGATCTGCTCCTAGTGACTCCAGTCAGGTGGATGGTGATCCAAGTTACAAGTGTAATTATAACATTTGGGTCAAAGGGGTATTATACAATCAAACTACTACATACAGTGATTTTATTTTCATTGAATATATGAAATTATATGAACAGTTAATGAAGTTTTTCATATTGAAGTGAATGTATTTTAGTTCCTTGTTACACTGACCATTTCATAAGTCATGACAAATAGGTGACTATAAATTCTAAAAGTAGGTTGCAGCAGGAGGTTCAAGTATCATTTGTATTTCTTATAATGATGTTCAAGGTCATGGGGCCTTAAAAAAACAAATTACTCATTATTAGAGTAACATTTACTTGCTTTATTTCTTAAATATATGAAATAATTGACTGATAAGTCATCTGGCCTAAATGTCTTCAGTTTTACTAATAAAATTATACTTATTAATAATTATGGACTATAAAATATATATAATAGATTCATAGATGGCATATAGATACTCATGCATTTTTATATCTTTATTATCCTTAAGTAGATACATTGTATGAGTAAATCTTAATGACGATACCCCCATTTCCCTCCTCCCTGTCCCTAGCCCACTGGGTATCCTTCTTCTTGGGTTTACTGGAACAATCCATAGTGTAGGGGGTAATGCACAGCACAGAAGGCAGCCAGCTCCCCCCATTTGTGTGTTGTTGCTGAGGGTACACTGTCTATGGATATCCTCCCCCACCATGACTCTTGCAGTCTTTCAGCCCCCACTTCCCTGATTCATGGTGAGTGAGTTTTAAGTCAGCTTTATTTTTGAGATCTTAAGTGTCTCTGGACTTCTGCTTTGGGTTATGTGGGCTCTAATTGGTGTTTGTTTCCTGGACCTATCCTTGTTTATCTGACTTGCTGTGGCGATAGGTCTCTTGTTTATGACACCACTTTCTCAAAGGTTTCATTTGGGGCCTACATGAAAGGCCAGGGGTGGTTCATCTCTTGCCAGGATGGATGCCTAGCAGCTTATATAATGCCTTCTGGCATTACACTTGCTACCATCTAGTAGCTGGTTAGCATTCTGGATCTAGCAGGATCTTTTGGTGTTCTTTCATGACACTTTGTGATTTCTTCAGCAGTAGGGTCTTACTCTATGCCTGAGGCAGGTTTTGAGCAATTCAAAACTTTGACAGAAGTCTATCTCATTTTTGGGACCTCGTGAGTCTCTTTGTTCAACAGCTAGGTGTGTAAAGGAACCAATGACTGGGATTGGGACAGGGAGATGCAGGTCTGAACAATTTTTCATGGGGTAAGGCTTCCTCTCATTCTATCCAAGAAAGCTAAACCAATAGTAAATTGAAACCATAAAATCTTTACTTTCATATAATAAACTATGGAGGAAGATGTGGGCATTGCCTGGGAAGAGGGGCCATGGATAGATATACATTTGTTGTTTTTGTTTGAGATAAGGTTTCACAGTGTAGTCGGATATTAAACTCATGGCAAACCATCTGCATCATCTCCTGAATGGAGTTACCACTTCTGGCTTATTTTTTTTATGTCAGTATGATAAAATTGTATATTTTAACTATTTTTTGTAAATATTAAATAAGTTTCAACTTTATTATTCATGCAAAATTTATAATTTTGATGTTTAATATTGAACTTGCTGCCTTCTACTGATTTTTATTTGATGAGTTTCACCACTGGTATATTTAATTAGTATGAATTTCTAATATTTTTAGAAAATCTAGTTATAGGTTGCTTTCATCTAAAATGTTATTGTCATGGAAAGAGTAGGAAGAGAGGCAGTGGTAGAGAGAGCAAGAAAGAAGAGAGGAAAAGGGTGACTGCACCTGATGGTAAAGAAGAGAGAAAGGAAGAGATAGAAAGTGGAGAGAAAAGAGAGTGTGTATACACCTCAGATCTTTTATTCTATACTTCAGATGTGTCTTGTATTATATTCATTTACTGGTTAATAACTCAGTTTTGTGAGCTTAATATTTTTTTGTATCAGATAACTGGAAAAAATTTAAATGATTGATTTTCATATTTAACTTGTTTCTTATGTACATATTTATACATGTCAGTCAATATGTATTTCCTTAGATGTTCCCTACCAGTTTTATACTGCATATGTTAATAATAAATTATTATGTTAATTAATTTCACATTTAAATGAATAAAAGCACAAGAAAAATTCTAAGATGTTTAAAATGAGATTTTGCATGAAGAAAAATATTTATAAGATGAAAAATGATGGAGAATAAAAAAGATGACAAAATTTAAATAATGTTAGCAAGAATTTTTATCATTACTAAAATTACTATCATTACTATAATTGTAAAAGGTTATTTTTCCTTTAAAAGCAAAATAAGTACCCTATTGAATACAGTTTTCACTCTGCTTCACATGCTTTGAGTCATTTCTCTAATGCTTATTTACAATAAGATAATGTAACATTTTCTATATGAAGCACACAATTAATTATTTGGGTTCTCAAAGGTACAGTATCAATTATATATAAAAACTCTTAGAAGAAAAGAATAAAGATTATTCAGACTCAGTGAGATAAATGTCATTGGAGATACATGTTTTGCTTTCTAAGTAATATGGAGTTTAATTTTTAAGTTGGTATTTGAGGCAGGTGTGGTTATGTGTTGGGAAGCCAAGGGAGAAGGATCTCTTTGGATTTAAGGCCAGCTTATGCTCAATAGTGAGTTCAAGGTTATACTGAGCTACAGGCAGAAAAACTAAGTCATGAAAATTGACACACAACTAAATAAAGGGTTTTGATATGCAGTGTATTTATTTACATTGAGCTATTAATCATTTCATCTGTCATTTTTAATTGAGTCAAATATACATCAGCAATTGATGATCTCTCTTTTTAGATCATAAGTATCTCAGGTAATTATTGATAAACCTGAGTGAACATGTAAGAAACATTTTCTAAGATCCAGCCTTCAGCAATATACTTTAAGATATGCATCAATTTCCCTTTTATTTTGAATGAAGGATGAGAGAGGGAGGCCAGAAAGAGAGATAAGAAGAGAAGAAGAAAATTGCTATATTATCATTGATTCATAACAATAACTAGATTTCTTTGAGCATTACAGAACAAAAATACAACAAGAAGTGAGAGAAACAAAACTAGTCAGAATCACAGTGAGCTAAATAAGAACAGATGTGAGCCAAATGTTGTCATCATTGAAAAAAGAAAAATCCAATGTATTTTCCTTATATGGCTGTTTAAATAATTCAGATGTATGTTATTCTTTCTTATTTTGAAAATCCTTGATGATTTTTCTTTCAGTGTTCCCAGTTCCCTCCTACATCAATTCTATATTTGTGGTTACTCCTACTTGATGAACTGTGCTGGCTTCCAAAGCATGCCTCTCTTCATTTGTGTCTCAGCTCCTCATGCTTGTTCCCTTTTCATTTATACATGCAAAATATTTAGAGTTACTTTATTTTATTCTCTCTAAAATGAGTGACCAAATAGTTATCTCCCTTTTCTAACATAAATATTCAAGATAAAATACTTCCCACTTTAAAATCAATAGATGAAATCTGTGGTACATGAAAAGTTCATATTAAATAAAATGATATTTTATCTTGTTTATGTTGTTTTAATTTAGTCAGCAAATTGAAGTGGATCTCTCTTCATTAGCTGTATATATACATGACTCCATTCGAGATACAATACACTCTACTTTGAACATACTTTAAAAGTAAGTGTCAAAGAATGAGTGAAGCTAAAATATCCTTAAATT
The DNA here is from genome assembly GCA_004024765.1 of Zapus hudsonius. Classification (NCBI taxonomy): domain Eukaryota; kingdom Metazoa; phylum Chordata; class Mammalia; order Rodentia; family Dipodidae; genus Zapus; species Zapus hudsonius. Next base: position 39,283 of record PVHP010002357.1, read on the forward strand.
ATTTAAAGGTGATAGGCCAAAGATTTTCACATTAAAAAATAAATAAATGCATCAGGAAAATTATAGATGTAATTATTATGTTGTGAAATGTCTATGTAATTCTGCAGTTATTTCCTGATAATCAAAAAAGAAAAGTTTGGGATTTGATGCCCCTCTTCTTATTTTGTCTCCTCTAGAATTAATTATTTTGTCTGACTTCTGGATGGCTATTGGGTGGTTGGTTGCTTGGCTCTTCTGTGCAAAATATTTTGTGAGAATTTTCTGTAGGTTTGGTTTAGTTTCCATATAATTATAGAACTGGCTTTTATCATGAAATATTGTCCTTTCTATGTCTAGTATAAGGGACATTTTTTCAAGTAATAATAGTTTGGTTTGAAAGCCAAAGTGATTTAGGTTTTGAAATATACCACACCATGCTCTTCTCACTTTCATGGTTTCCATGAAGAAGTCTGTGTAACTCTGTGGGTAAGCCTTTATATGTGATATGTTGTTCTGCTCTTGCTGCTTTTAGAACCCTCTCCTTGCTTAAATATTGAGAAATTTCTATGTCATGAAAACATACAACCTCAGATCAATAGAAGATTAGAAACATTATGAAATACAGACACCTATAAATATACATTCCAAAATGTGGCATTTTAGATGTGGATAGGTACACATAGTAAAATAGATATTAAATAATATAGGTAGATTGATATCTAAAGGAAACTCAGAGACTGAAGAAGACAGAAAAGATGAAACATATGCAATTAAAATGTCCAAAAACACAGTATATGTGGTCTGCAGCACAAGATTGAGAATATCAGTAGTTCATAAATGACAGAGAAAATCTCCATTAGATCCCAGACCTCTCAACTGTTGATAGAAGAAGGGATGCAGATGTATAAGTTGTATTGACCTTCTACCCATGAGTACCAAATAGACCTAATTAAATCAATGGGTTAATCAAGGAAAGTAATGGGGAAGATGTATAGTGTTTATGCCAAGGGAGAGGGAAACATAAGTAATTGTGGAGAACAATGTCAAAATACGTATGAAAATGTCGAAAAATAAAAAAAGAAAACTAAAATAGAAAGCACAATCTTGTCTCACCAACTTTAAGGTTTAATTTCTTGCAGAAGACCCTTTTAATAAAACCCAAACCATTTATTCAGTGCCGGTAAAGGGTCAGGTGAATTGTAATGAAGATGTTAGAGTAAAGGAAAAGATTTACTTAGTAGCACAAGAATGTACTGGACTGGCATCCTGAAATTCATCTTAATTCAACATAGGTTTTAATATCCCGTTATCTTTATGAGAAAATGATTTAATCTAGTAATAGGAAGTCTGTAGGCCTGCATTACTATTTAAAGGGAAAGTGAACCACTAAGAACATTTCAAGTAATTACTCCTGTGCTACTGGTCTCAGTAATTACTGAAATTGTGTTCTCAGACAGACATAGTTTTGTTTTGTTTTCCCAGAAAAGGCTATGGGATTAAGTCATCTTTGTATAGCTTGCACACATTCAGAGCTACGTCTTTCATATGTTAATCATTGATTCTTAATATCTAAAATTTCCTATGTTCTATGCACTACATTTTTAACCAAAAACTATGATTCCAGTTTAGTGATTCACAAATTATATCCCAAGAGTAACACAAGAAAAGTCCTTCCCATGTATCCAAAAAATTTGAAGTGAAAGAAATCTTTAATCTATATGTCCTAGTTTGGTAATAGACTGTAACAGCTAACCAGTGAACCTGGTTATTCTGTAAGAACACAAGGTTATTTTGCATACATCTGGAATTAAAAATCTAGTTGACAGCAGTGTCAGTGTCTGTTGAAGGTCTTATGCTTTGCCTCCTCTAAGATGTCTTAAACACAGTCCTATAGAAGGAAGTCCATGTCCGTCCATTGCAGAATAGAGGAAGAACAAGAAAGGACAAGGGTATCCTTGTTTCAGTCTCTCTTATAAAATTGTTAATCCAATTCATGAAGGTTTCCTTCTCACAACTTGATCATCCCCACAGATTCCAGGTATTCCTAAAATTATACTGACAAATAAATATTCACATGTAAAATAAAATGGATACAGTCACTTAATAGATGTGTGTATGTGTTAATGTGTGTATGTACACAATCATACATCATTTTTTCTCAGACTTGATGATTTAAACATTTTCCATACAATAATTTTTATAATAAATATAGTTTTGGAAATTATTGTATAATGATGTTTTATTCTCTCATAAACTTAGCTATAAATGTAAATTTCATATATTCACATATAATATGTATATTCATTTTTATATGTTACATATATGTGTGTATATATTGCTCACCCTCTTTGTCTCTCTAAATTACTTTTTTGTATTTTGTAAACCTGCAATAATAAAATGTTCAAATACATATGAAGTTAGAAGAAACAGGAAACAAGTCTTAAATAGACTAATTAAATAAATCATAGGAATTGATTTAACTTAGGTGACATGCAGAAAAACACTATTCCTTGAATTAATTTTAGCATTGTGAGTGTAAAATGCTTTTGTGTAGATATTGCAGTAACAAGAAATTTCCAATGGGAAAGTGCTCTGCATCCTTAATCATCAGGGAAATGCAAATCAAAACTACAATGAGATTCCACCTCACTCAAGTGAGAAAGGCAGACATAAAAATCCTACAATAATAGATGTGGAGAAAAAGGAACCCTCATTCACTGCTGGTGGGATTGTAAACTAGTTTAATCACTATGGAAAGCATTGTGGAGACTCTTGAACAAAATGGACATAGAACTACCAATGGACCCAGCTATCCCTATATTAGGCATCTAGCCTTAAGATTTCATACCTCAGCACAGAGACATTTGCTCAACCATGTTTATTGCAGTTCAATTCATAATAGTCAGGAATCGGAATCAACCCAAATGCCCATCCCCGGATAAATTTGTAGTCACTGTACTACAAATATGGGCATGCATATTATTATGATAACATATCTTGTTCATATCAATTTGTGGTACATCAACATGATGGAAATCAAATCAAAATTGTGGTACATCTACATGATGGAATTTTACTCAGAGGAAAGGAAAATGACATAATGAAATTTAGAGAAAAGTGGTTTGACATGGAGCAGATCTTACTTAGGGAACTCTCAAAAGAACAGAGTCAAATGCAGCAAATTCTCCCTCATCTGAGGTTCTTTACCAGGTTAAGCTTAAAATCCAAGCAAACCTAGCAGGGGACATGAGAGACTGTGAAAGAGGTGGAAGGAATGGGAGAGGGGGAAGAGTGGGGAAACTTGTCCAATAAGCTAAACAAATAGTGAATCAAAATCATAAAATTCTCACTTTCAAAAAACAACAAAAAAGGAAAGAAAGAAAGAAAAGAGAAATAAAAAGAAAGCATCTGTTGCTGTTAATTTTATGTTCCCGGCAGAAAGTAACCACCAAAATCAGCTTATAGGAGGAAAGGGTTTATTTTTGTTTGCACACTTCAGGGGATGTTCCATGATGGCAGGGAATAAATACAGCATGAGCAGAGGACAGACATCACCTGGCCATTGTCAGATGGAAATACCAATAGGAGACTGTGCTGAAAACTGGCAAGGGAAGCTGGTTGTAACACTCATACACTGCCTCCAGGACGCTCCAACTCCCATTTTGCCACCAGCTGTGGAATTAAGCATTTAGATCACATATGTTTTTGGGAGACACCTGAATCCAACCACCACAGTATCCAATTTTTTTATGTTTACTTTTACTTTTACTATTGGAGTTAGGATAAAGAAGACAATTTCCTCTAAAGAAATCACCAAAGGAAACTTCTTCTTATTTTAATTCCCCTAAACTAGAGAAATTAGACAGTAAGGGAATTTATTCCAATATTGCTAGTATATTTCATGATGAAATTATAAATTTTCAGGAAAAAATTGCACAAGTTACAAGTTGTCACCGCACTACAAATATGGGCATACAGATTATTGTGATAACGTATCTTGTTCATATTGAGACCTTATAGTCACAAATCATACAACAATTAAAATGTAAACTCAAAGAGTCTTATTTTATTCCTTATATCCTATTTTAGGGACATACTTTAACAATTCTTCTCACCCTTTAGAGCTAACATTTTAGTTTTCTCCAGGATTCTTCATATTTTCTCCTCCAGAGCTAACCCAAATTGATTTAGTATTTCTATCCTGCTATGACTTTGGTTGTTGGAGGGAAATGGAAGGAAGTGAAATGGAAAGAAAAAAAGAAGACCCTTCCTTAAAAAATTAGTTCAAATATTGATTTGAATCCATATGTAGAATATTTCCATTCTGTTTTGTTATTGCAAAGAGAGATACTTCATCCAGAAGAATTGCTGGAGTCACATATTCATCCAGGAAAATTACAAGAGAAACATATTATGATCAAAGACATGGTAATGGAATGGATACAATATAGTCCCATGGAGATTAACTAGTTGGAAAACTATTGTAAAATGGAAAGATAAGATTTGCTTTCAGCTGAGTGAAGAGGAAAAATGATATATAATTGGGATGAAAATGTAGAAGACTATACAGGAGTAAAAGTGTCATAAACTATATTTCTTTTGAGTAATTAGCTCAACACTGAATGTAGTTACTATCAACACAAGAGCCAAGAGGTGAGAATACAGAGGAAAGACACAGTAGTAGCCCAGGTCCTCTTCCTTTTGCAAAGGAATGCCAGACACTTGCATCACTATTTGTGTGTGTCCAGCTTTCATGGTTCTGTGAGGAATTGAACCTGGTCTGACAGGGTTTAGAAGCAAAGCAGTTTAACTGCTGAGCCACTTCCCAGACCCCAAAAGTTGTTATAGCACACATATACTAGATGATGGCCTGATTAATTTGTAACACTGGAGAAGACTGAAACCAGAGGACAGGGGGATCAGAATGGTTGAGGAAAACGAAAGTTCAATAGATGATTGTCCCTGAGAACTTGGAGACAGAGCTTTTATGAAGGAGGGTCCTTTTTGGGAAGTCCTTTCCTGTTCCCCCATTACTGTTCTGGTGCTGTGCCTCTCAGCCAAGTTCTAGAAATCTAGCCGCTGGATTCATCACTAATGACAAGAGCAAGCAGTGACCTCAAAATCAGGCCATGCAAATCCAAAATAGAATCAAGTACTTGCATCAACATAATATATAGATAATAATGAGATGTTTGGGCAGATATTAAAAATATTTATAATTATGCTACAAGGAACTTTTTATTGTGCTAAGTGAAGTTATTTTATTAACCTTTTTTTCTAATATCGTCTCCTCATGAATCTGAACTTTGTAATAAATACCAAAATACATTTTTAGCTGTTGAGAATTGAGAAAACATGAACTAATTCTACTGATAATTATATAAGGATTCATACAGATGTCAAAACACACTTGTTTTACTTTCTCATTTTTATAACATTATGGAGTCTTCTGAAGATTATTGTTGCTAGTTTTATAATGTGTTTTCATTGTTCATAAATATACTCTGGGGAGCATATTAAAGTTCTAATATCAGAGCAAGCTACTTTCATGTTTGTTAAAATGGAAAATGTGAAGGTATAATATTTGTGAGAATTACAGAAATACAAGGTATCATTTTTCATTAACATGTATTAACTTTACAATTTATATTCAATTTAGGGCTCTTTTGGGAATGAAAGGGCATTGTTATGAAACATACTGAAACAATTATCATTATTTGAAGATATCCAGGGGGAAATGACAATTATTATTCATAGAGATTAAGAGGTAGTAAAATCTAAATCTAATTTTGAACTATATAAACCTGCTTAATTTACAGGGTTTCAAGTAAGGTTATCCAAAACTATATATGAAGACAATTAAAGACAAAATTGAAATAATCAATGATTTTTGTACATAATTAAAATAGCTAAGTTTCTTAGATTGAAAATGAACTTGGTGTCACATAGTTTTATTGTGAAGTGTTAAAAATGCAGACATGAAATCTCATGTTAATTTATTAAATATGTATAGTATGAACTAGGAAATCAGAAAAGCTCAATGATATGTTGGTTATCTTTTTGTATAGTTAAAATTTTGAAAACTTACAAGTATAAATTACCAAGAAAAAAACAAAAGTGCAACTTGCCTAAGTGGGATTTTCTTCTTTGAGAATTCAATCTCCCTCATCCACAGTTCCTAAACAGGAACAGCTTGAGTTGAAAGCACACCTGACATGTAAGATAGGCATAAATAAAACGAATAGAAGGGTTTGGGGGAAGGGAATATGAGGGCAAATGGAGATACACACAAAATATGTTTAAAATAAACTGACACAATAGAATTCTTAATAATGCACAGAAGGCTAAAAAGAATATGGGGATAGCTTCTAATAAGTAGGGCCCTGAATAGGATGAGATAAAGCCTAACCCTTGGCTGTGGTTTGTAACACTCAGTGCCAGAAATCTGCTACTACCAATATTGAACAGTCAATTGGAGAGACCTATGAGTTCCTTCCCCCCAAAATGGGCATCTATCAAAGCACTGGATTACCCACCCAACATAAAAGACCCTATTCCTGAAGGTACCACATGATAGCAACATGAAATATATAGAAACCCAGCTGGAAACTGAAAGGAAGCCAGTTCCCAGATGGTTGTCTCTTATAGTGCTAGAAAGCACAACATGAAATTCTAGGGGAAATGGGTCGGCAATGTTGAGCGAAAGCAGGGGAATTGCTATCAGACAGCAATCAGCAGGACAAGATGCACACACCTGTGTAATGGCACCCAACCTAGGTGGGTAAACAGGGGTCTCTGGCTATGAGATATGATCAGTGGCAAAGAACTCATAGCTGTTACTGGGATCCAAGCCAAAATCCCATGTAGACCAAGAATCTGGTTTCCAAGGAGAAGCTTCCACTAACCTTTGGCTAAAGAGAGCCAACACCCATCATAATCTTGCCAAACTAAGAATGCTTATTCTATTTAACCTATGCTAATCTCACTCTCCTTTGGAGAGTCTATTTTTTATTTTTCAGAGGGCAGGGAGAACCAAGGATAACCTAATTCTAACAAGAAGACCAGAGATGATATCTGACAGTCCCTGCCCAGAGATGAACTACTCCTGGCACATCAACTAGGGTCCTGGTGAAACCACCAAAGACTTGTCGAGATGAGCAAGTGTGCTGCTTCTACAGTGAGTCTGACAACCAGCACCAGGATGATGGAGACGGACACTCAGAATAATCAAAACATTCCCATGCAGAAATCCCACAGTTGCTAATATCTCAACACTATAGTAGACTTAAACCTATCCAGCACAGAGAAGGCAATTTTTAGGAAGGGGTGGTGGTGGAAAGTTTTAAGAGCCAATATGTGTAGAAATAACCAGAGGCTTCCCCCACCCTCGTCTCCACAATGACTGACTGCTGTTTACACAAATCATAGTGTACCTCCCCACAGGTGCATACTAGCAATCCCACTGAGGAGGGCCCTCTAGGGAATGGGGGCAAGAGGAGGGCAACAGTAGTGTCAACAATTGGTTTGTTCATACCAAAATTCTACTTTTTAAATAATAAAAAGAGACAGGATTTTTTTTTTAAGTCTCCTTTAATGCTGAGCTCTCAGTAGCCTCTGGTTTTCTGTTTTGATGAGTTGTGAACTCCCCTTTGTCTACTGTTATCTCTGTGGAAGAGGTTTTCAAACTAGCAATGAGAACAGCACTCATATTTAATCCACCACTTCCTCCGTAATGTCTTTTGGACCCTGGTGGATATGATAGCAATGACTTGTCTCATGCTAAGTGGTCAAATTGATTTTCTGGTCATACTGATATGCCTTATGTCTCATTGGAATTTTCTGCCATCTGTAAAAAGCAGATTCTCTAGCAAAATTTGAGAAGAGTGTGGACCAACAAGGATAAATAAATTTAGAAGATTTTTTGATGAGTATGCCCTCCTCTCTTAGGAAACAAATAGTGAAACTTTCCCTCTGGGGTCTACAACATTCCAAGACATATGCTTCTGAACTGGATTTCAGTACCTGGTTCCATTTCACAGAGTTGGCTTCATATACAACCTTTTTGCAGTTGATTACCACAAGATCCCAAGTCACTATGGCACTGATGTGTACATCTTCCTTGGCTTGCATCATCCACTGCTGGTCAACTGTTGGTGAAGTTTAACTCAGCAGCTCACATAGGCTTTCTAACAATATGATAACTAGTCATCTATTCATGTTCCCAAATAATCTCTCAATGTCCAATGGCCATAGCCTGTGCTTCAGCAATAGGGTCATTGCCATTTAGTCCCAGTGTTAACCTGTTAACCAAGTGCCTTGGAAATGGCTTGAATTGTTTTGCAGCCTTCATGGTCCTTCCTGACCAATAGCATACCATGGGCAGCAATCCAATTTTAACACTAGAACTTACCAGAAAAACTTATGGTATTGAAGAAAAGTTTTCTCCGTGCCTAATGATACTTCTGCCCAAACTTTCTTATTTTCTCTCTCTATCCTTTCTCTCTCTTGTCTCAACAATATGAAAATAAAAATATTTCAATGAAAATCTGACTTGCCTGTTGCATTTCAGTTAATGTAAAATAATTCTGGATAAAACTTTAGTATTAAATAAAGAAGACAAAGCCAAATATGATTATAATAAGAATTAGCACAATAGGGCTGAAGAGATGGCTTAGCGATTAAGGCATTTGCCTGCAATGCAGAAGGACCTGATTTCGATTCCCCGGTGCCCATGTAAAGTCAGATGCACAAGAGGGCGAATGTGTCTGGAATTCATTTGCAGCAGTGGCTGGAGGCCCTGGCATGCCTACTCTCTCTCTCTCTCTCTCTCTCTCTCTCTCTCTCTCTAGTCTCTCAAATAAATAAATAAATAAATAAATAAATAATTATTTAAAAAAATAATTAACACAATAGTTTATTATTCCTTTAAAATTTCATAAAATGTCTCAAAATGATACCTTGAACTTTGTATGAAGTATGTTAATTTTTAATTTAAATATGTAGTCCTTAATCATGCATAAATCAATCCACTTAAATTTAGTAACTTTACACTTTATTGTCTCATTATAAAAGAATTTGGGAACATGAACTTCATTCTCTTATGTCAGCATAAATGGCAAGTTATTATAGACCTTTTACAAAGTCCAAATGGAAAATGATAATTTTCATTTTGTTTAATTTAGCAGGGAAGAAAAATAAATGATATCTCGAATTAATGTCATATAAATATCTATTATCTTGTGATTTGTTTAATCATAGTTATTGAACCAGGAGAAAAGATTTGAAGTTTGATTTTTTTTTCATATATTGGCCATGTAAAAAATTACTGAGTGAGAGAATACATTATTTACCCAAATCAAGATATATTTATGTAATTATTTCTCATGGGTATGTGTTGAAGTAAAATAGATTTTTATTTTTTAATGAAATTTTTTAAAATTTTTAAAAATTTTAAAAAAGTTTTTAAAATGAAATGTTTCACATGCCATGATATTTCATGAAATAAATAACATCAAACTTTCCATTTCCCAAATAGAATGTCAAGAAAAAAATAAGGATTTAAAAAAACCTTTAAGCATACATATATACCACTCACAAAATAACACACTATCCTTTCATGTAGTAAATCTCATCATTTGATAGTATATTTTATACATTTACTTGATAGGTCAAAGAGCATGTTATTAAAACGAGAACAATTTCTCCTTGAAAATCACTTTTTCAGTAAAAAAAATGAATTAAGCACAAAGTGTTCTTAATGCACTTCCAATACATCTCAGCAGTAGAGTAGAAAGATGGCATTTTATGAAAAAGACACTGTGTTCAATCCCCAAAACTACACACACACACACACACACACACACACACACACACACACACACACACAGAGTTATTTATAAGCAAATATGTAAACAAGTAGATTACAGGAAATATTGTTTCATCCATCTAAAATATCCATAATATCATATTTCATGATTTGTGGAACATGACAACAAAGGCTAATTTCAATGAGAACAAGAATGGAATTACAGCGTCCGTGTCCTTGACAAGCAAGTTCATGTCCGACATTAACAAACACCTAATTTAATTGGTTTGCTGCTGTATAATTGTACAGAAAAAAAAACTTACTGAATTAATTTACTTGAAAAATGAGCTACTGAACTCTATAAAGAAAATTAACAGGTATCTAAAATGTAGCAATTATATAACTATGTCTCTCAGAAATCTTATTAAATTTTAATATAAAAACACCTATTTTAAATCCTAGATTTTACAGATTTTTTGTGCCTTTAGCCATTGTTGATGATATAGATGAGACTAAATAAAAATATACATGTGCTTATATATTTTTCTATATAAAAGTAGGGTTATAAAATATCAAATTTCATATAATTTCAAGCAGTTTTTTGGTGGCCTAGAAAAACAGGCCTAAAGTATTATGCAAAGTATATTTTTAAGATAACACTTTTGATAAAAATTAGCTTAGAAAAGGACCATATTTAATTTTATGAGTGTGTCAACAACAAAAGGAAATAAATTCTTATTCTTCATTCATATTGTACATTTACTCATTCAGTTCTAATATAATAACTAGTTAAATCAATGACATTCATGTCACATTTGACAATAAATAAGAAGTCATACCAAAGCTCTTACACATGTATATTCTGCTTCTTGCTTTACTACTGTGTTCCTTTAGGGAAGGGTTTTGCTTCATTAATGGATATTCTGAACATATTCTCAGAGTTTGTGCCTTTCAATGACATCATCTTAGGATAGGAAGTTAGCTTTCTTTTCTTGTATTACTTATGAGTCTTCAGTCTCACAGGTATTCGCTACCACATACAAAAAGCAGATTCTGAAACCAAGAATGAGAGTCGCGAGGATTTAAGGAGAATGCATAGCCATTTAAAAGACACTTTGATTGCAAGCCCTCTCATATCAGCCAAAGAATAAGGGGAGCTTCTTTGACCTTCCTAGCCATGGGCTTCTCACTTGATTTTCAGTACTAGCTAAGAATTCCCTTCCATTGAGCAGGCTTCATATCCAATCCAAGGCAAATTGTCTACATGCCTGTATTGCACCAATGTGTACATCTTAACCAGCTGGTTGAGTTAATGTCTTTCAGGATATCCTGCTTGTTCATGCTGTTGGTGACCTTTATCCCCCTGAGGCTCACTTAGCCTTCCCAACATCTGAGGGATAGCCAACATGGACCTGGCTTCCTTTTTCTTTTCCATGTAATCTCTCGTGAACTGTGACTGCAGCCTGTGATATCTTTAGCGATATGGTCTTATCACTAGGCGTGTTGGGTATCAAAATGTTTGGCAGTGAACTGCATTGTTTTGGGGGTTTCATGGATCTCTTTGACCAACAGCTCCTTGTGGGGGTAACCCAGTTCTGGCACTTAGGTTTATAAGCAAGAACTTTTAATTTTAGAGTTAAGTTTCTCCACACCTATAGGGCACTTCTGCCTAGAGTACCACTTCCCCTTATTAAGAGCTATGTTTTTTAATTTGAAAATGAGAAGGAAGGTTTCTATGGTATTGATCCATGTCATCATTAGTTTTGTGAATATTCCCATCCCTTCCTTCCTTAGTCCCTTCCCCCAAGACCTGTATTCTGCCCTCCAGTTGCTTATCCTGAGTCCCCTTCTCTTTCTTGCCTATCTTCACTCTAGTTTCTTGCCAATCACCTCACTGCAAATTATGTTACAAAATCAAGTTTCCTCATGTTAGGAAGCTTACATGTGAAAGAACATGTGGCTTTTGTGTTTCAGAGCCTGTGTGATCTCGCAGAGTATGATTGGTCAAAGTTTATCCATTTTTCTGCAAATTTCCTTATTTTATTTCTTACTGCTGTTTAGAATCCCATTGTGTGCAGTACCACGTCCTAGTTATTATGAGTAGAGCAGCAATAAACATGGCTAAGCTGATGTCTCTGCCGTGAAGTCTTTAGGGTATTTGCTGAGGAGTTATACAGCGGGATCAAATGACAGATCTACATGCTGATTTTGGGGTACTTATTGATTTCCATAGTAACTGAAGATTTCACTCCCACCAGCAGTGGATGAGGGCCCCTCTTTCCCCAACCTCTCTCCAGGATTAGTTTTCATTTGATTTTTTTTGATGATTATATTTCTGACTGAAGTGAGATGGCATCTCAAAGTAGTTTTAATTTGCATTTTCTTGATGGCTAAATTATTTAAACATCTTTTTTAGATGTTCATTGGCCATTAGTATTTCTTTCATTTCTTTCTTTTTAAAAAAATATTTTATTTATACATTTTTCAAGCAGAGATGTGTGTGAGAGAGAGAGAGAGAGAGAGAGAGAGAGAGAGAGAGCGCCAGGGCCACAACCTTGTGGGTCTGGCTTATGTGGGTATTGGGGAATTGAACTGGGGGCCTTAGGCACTGGAGGCAAGTGCCTGAACTGCTGAGCCATCTCTCCAGCCCTTGTATTTATTTCTTTGTGAATTATCTGTTTAGTTCCTCGGTCCAATTTTTACTGAGTGGGTTAACCAATTTTTCTATTGCTTGGATTTTTAGTTCTTTGTATATTCTAGATATTAAATTTATGTTGGATATGTAGATTATGATGATTTTCCCTCTTTTGTAGGTTTTCTATTGACTCTGTAGATGGTGGGCTTATCTGTACAAAAGCTTTCTTTGCTTCATAAGATAATAGTGGTTGAGTGTTTAATTTCCTGGTATACTGGAGTTTTATTCAGAAAGTCTTTTCCTACGCTTATGTCATCAATTATTCTTCCTAGTTTCTCTTCTAGCTATTTGAGTTTAGGTCATATGTTGAGGTCTTTGATTTGGCAATTGTGTGTGTGTGTGTGTGTGTGTGTGTGTGTGTGCGCGTGCGTGTGCGCGCGCACGCGCGCGCGCGCACGGCGGGGTGAGAAAAGAGGGTCTAGAATTTTTTCCAGTTTTTTGAGATTGGGTCTCACTCTTCTAGTCTAGGCTGACATTAAATTCACTATGTTGTCTCAGGCTGGCCTTGAACTCACAATGATCATCCTACTTCTGCCTCCAGAGTGCTGGGATTAAAGGACTGTGCCACCACACCTGGTTAGATTCATCCTTTTTACATAGGTGATACAATTTCTCTAGCACCATTTATTGAAAATGTCTTTTTCCAGTATACATTTCTGGCCTTTCTAATATAGATTAGGTAGCTGTAGTTACTAGGATTTATACCTGGATCTTCTTTTCCACTGATCTAATGTGTCTGCTGTTTTGTCAGTGTAATGCTGTTTTTTACGATTTTAACTGACACAGACTGAATTTAGGCTCTAAGTCTTTAGATTGTAGCTTAAGAATCTTATGAGCAGGTACCACTTCTCCCTATTACTTAGTTTCTCAAATCTGTGAACAAAAAACTGACAACAGTCTGTTTAAATAAGTAAATGGATTATTTTTGGTTTACAGTTTTGAGGGGATGTGGAAAGGTAGGAGAATATGGAGGTTGAAATGAGAATTGCCATTGTCACATCAGCTGCGGGCAGCAGAGGACTCACAAGTCAGGTTGGGCTATTAACCTTCAAGGCTTCACTCAAGACATCGACTTCCTCCAGCAAGGCTCCACAACCTAAAGCTTCAACACACTTCAAAGGCAACACCACCAGCTTGAGGCAAGTGTTTCAAGCACTTGACACTTTGGAGGCGGGAGGTATTTTACATTTTAAACAAAACATTTACTAAAAGAAACTAATCAAGGGTTGCAAAATTTACTGTGATAATACCAGTTGGGCAGAGAAGCTTAAATATATATATTTTTTTCAAAATATGGTGGATAATGGGAAGACTCAACTTTTGTGCCTTCTTGAAAAAAAAAAATGACCTATTTCCTACAACACTAAAAATCCAGGTGCTAAATCTAGCTTTTCTATTAACATTCCTGGATACACCTTTTGCCCTGATCTCTGCTCTTTCTTCTTGACATGAATTGTAACTGCAGTGCAGGGAATATTACCATGCTCCCCATGTTTGACCCTTGATTCTTCCTCTTCTGTGCAGGAATTAGGTTTCCAAACTATATCAGCAAGGGTCATACCTGAGCAGGAAAGAACAAATTGGGAACAACTCCTTTCTAATGAAACTATAATGCCAAACAAGTCTGCAAACAGAGGTTATTCTGTGAACGAGAAATGACTCAACAGTAAGAAAAGAAAACTGTTAATTAAGCACTAGGAAACCTACAGGGTGTCTCAGAAACCAGGGATATGACCAGTTATCTATACATATAGTAAGACATTTACATATTTATAACATTGATTACTGGTTTTCTGTGAAATATGCTGTGAATATCATCAAACCCAAACTGGAGAAATATCCACACAGACACATATTCTCACCAAGTTTTAGTATAGCTAAATTGCATACATTCACAAAATCTTCAGGGAAATTTGTGTCATGTAATTGTATTTTATATTCATATTTATAGCTCTTGGTTATATGTTACTTTTTTCTTTATTGTGTGTATTACAAGTACAGTAGCCTAAAAACCACATTTCATTGATTTTTTTTTCCTTAGCTTTCATCTTTGTTGGATTCTGAAAAAAATGTGGTGGTGAGATACTAATGACACTTAAATCTGAGCAAAATTATGTAACTTCTTTGTATATTTGAGTTAAAGTAACAGCAAAATATGGAATTTGAGGGCATTGAGAAGTGTGATGGTTAAGTTTTGATGTCAACTTGACCTTTCAAGTAATCTAGGGTGGGTCTCTGAGGATGTTCGCAGGAAGGCAGCCTCTCAGAAGGGGGCAGAATGCAAGGAAGCTCAAAGAAGCTAGAAGTAAACATCCTTTCTTGGGTGGGTAGTGCAGGAAGGAAATTCCAGAGGCTCAGGAAGCCATTAAGTCTGGGATAGAATTGCAAGACCCAACCATAGGGCTATATAAAAGAGAAAGAATTCTCTCCTTGCCCCTCCTGCCCGTTCCCTGATCTGTGTGTGTGGTGTTGGTGATGGGTTTTTCTCTCTGGAACACTGAAAGAGGACCAGCCTCTTTCACTTTTATGGGACTTCCTCTGGATCTGTAGCTTGAATAGTTTCCTCCCATAAACTGTGCCTGGTTTGGGATTCATCCCAGCGGTGTGTGGCTGACTGCAACAAGAAGTATCAAAGTTTCATGCGAATTTGTACAAATACAATTAAATTTTCAAATTATAATAAGAATTTTTACAAATATTAAATGTTAAGTATTAGTTTTTTTTTTTTTTAATTAGGTAGATACTTTGTATGGAGAAATGTCCTGGAACCACCAGTACCCTCTATCCTGACCCCATTCTACTGAGGGCCCTCATTAGTGGGATTGCTAGTATTCACCATGGTGTTGTGGGTTATGAGTTGAGAGAGCAGCAGTCACTGTGTGTGTGTGGGGGGGGGGTCCAATCCAATGCCTCTGGATGTTCCCATCCACATTCGAAATTTCTACCCCTATTCTGCAAAATTCCCTAAGCCATGGTGTGTGTGTTATTATTCTACTTTCATGTTACATTCTCAGCAGGTTCTGGATTTCTGCTTTGGTACAATTTGTTTATCCTGTAGATAACTCTATCACTCTGGTGCCAAATACACACACACACACACACACACACACACATATAATCTATGAAATATATAAAAATCTAAAATTATGTACATATGTACATATATATTATATATGTATTTTTTATTTTTTTGAATTTTAGACAAATAATAATTTTATTGTGTTATCTAATTTTTTAAATTATATCTTTATTATCCATAATTAGATGCACTGAATGAGCAAATAATGTGTTGGTATCCCCAGTTCCCTGATTTCCCTCTTCTCTGTCCCCAATCAGCTAGATATCCTTCTCTGTGGATAGTCTGGATCAGTCCATGGGGTAGGGGGTTATGGATAGCCTAGGAGTCAACCTGGTTCCACCTTCCTTTGTATGTTATTACTGAGGGTGGTCATGTCTCTGTTAGTTCTCCCCACCATGGCTCTTACTATCTTTCCGCCCCCTCTTCTGCTCAGTTCCATAAGTAATGGTGGGTGAGTATTAAGGCTGCTTTATTGTTGAGGTCTTAGGGGGTCTCTGTATTTCCGCTTTAGGTTGTGTTGAAAATAGTTGGTATCTGGCTGGCTGGTTTATCTTGGGTTGACTGATTGGCTGTGGTTATAGGTCTCTTGTTTATCCCACTCTCTGTGGGGTTCCATGTGGATCCTCCATGGTAGGTGTGGGATCGCTCATCTCTTGCCAGGATATTAGCTAATGGCCTGCGGTTTGTTGGTAGAATTGGATGAGCCACAGTTCTCTCGCTGCCTTCTGAAAAATACAAATAGAATCACCATCAGAGAGAGTTAGATCAGTATAGGTTAACTAAGATACATATTTCTGAATTGGCTAGACTCTATTGTTAGTGGCCTCTTTGTAAGTTGCTTATAAAGTGCATTTCTTAACTGGAACTGGGGACTCAAGGCAAAATGCACTGGAAATCAAAATCTTGGGACCACCAAAGAGAAATTTTAGATTTTTTAAAAACAGAAACTCAAGGTGGTAGGTATTACCTAATGGTGGAGTTTTTTGTCTAAGCAAAGGGAAAATATGACAAAGATATATAGGGAAAGCTACTAAAAATAATATGAAGTAATATATTGATTTCCAATTTTGAAAGATACTTATTTAAATTTTTGTTGTGCCAGGGATCAAACTCAGG